>OZ026514.1:4210141-4417142 GCA_964019695.1 Loripinus fragilis
ACCAGGTAGGTTCCGACACTTCTTAAACAGCCTGAACCCCTGCAACACTGTGCCCACCTGGTAGGATCTGACACCGCTTAAACAGCCTGAACCCCTGCAACGCAGTGCCAGGCAGGTAGGATCTGACACTGTTTAAACAGCCTGCTTCCCTGCAACACAGTGCCCAGCAGGTAGGTTCCAACACAGCTTAAACAGCCTGTGCCCACAGGTGGGTTCGGACACTACTTATACAGCCTGCATCACTGTAACACAGTGCCTGGCAGGTAGGTTCCAACATTGCTTAAACAGCCTGCACCACTGTAACACAATGCCCTGCAGGTAGGTTCCGACACTACTTAAACAGCCTGCGCCACTGTAACACAGTGCCCGGCAGGTAGGTTCGGACACCGCTTAAACAGCCTGCACCCCTGTAACACAGCGCCCAGAAGGTATGTTCTGACACCACTTAAACAGGCTGCAACCCTGTAACACAGTGCCGGCAGGTAGGTTCCGACACCGCTTAAACAGTCTTCACCACTGTAACACAGTGCCCGGCAGGTAGGTTCTAACACCGCTTAAACAGTCTGCAAACCTGTAAAACAGTGCCCGGCAGGTAGGTTCCGACATCGCTTAAACAGTCTGCACCACTGTAACACAGTGCTTGGCAGGTAGGTTCCTACACCGCTTAAACAGTATGCACCACTGTAACACAGTACCCGGCAGGTAGATTCTGACACCGCTTAAACAGTCTGACTACTGTAACAGTGCCCGGCAGGTAGGTTTTGACACCGCCTAAACAGCCTGCATCACTTTAACACAGTGCCCCGTAGGTAGGTTCTGACATTGCTTAAACAGTCTGCACCACTGTAACAAGGTGCCCGGCAGGTAGGTTCTGACATTGCTTAAACAGTCTGCACCACTGTAACACAGTGCCCGGCAGGTAGGTTCTGACATTGCTTAAACAGTCTGCACCACAGTAACACAGTGCCCGGTAGGTAGGTTCTGACACCACTTAAACACTCAGCACCACTGTAACACAGTGCCCGGTAGGTAGGTTCCGACATTGCTTAATCAATCTGCACCACTGTAACACAGGGCCAGGTAGGTAGGTTCTGACACCGCTTAAACAGCCACAGGGCCCAACAGGTAGGTTCGGACACCGCTTAAACAGTCTGCATCACTATAACACAGTTCACGGCAGGTAGGTTCTGACACCGCTTAAACAGTCTGCATCCCTGTAAGACAGTGCCTGGTAGGTAGGTTCTGACACCGCTTAAACAGTCTGCACCCCTGCAACACAGTGCCCAGTAGGTAGGTTCTGACACTTCTTTAACATTGTGCACCCCTGTTACATAATGCCGGGCAGGTAGGTTTTGACACCTCTTTAAAAGCCTGCACCACTGTAACACAGTGCCCGGCAGGTAGGTTCCAACACTACTTAAACAGTCTGCAATCCTGCAACACAGTGCCTGGCAGGTAGGTTCCGACATTGCTTCAACAGCTTGCACCACTGTAATACAGTGCCCGGTAGGTAGGTGCCGACACCATTTAGGCAGCCTGCACCCCTGTAACACAGTGCCTGGCAGGTCGGTTCTGACACCTCTTATACAGCCTGCACCCCTGTAACACAGTGCCTGGCAGGTAGGTTCCGACATCACTTAAACAGCCTGCATCACAGTAACACAGTGCCCGGTAGGTAGGTTCTAACACCGCTTAAACAGTCTGCAACCCTGTAACATAGTGCCTGGCAGGTAGGTTCTGACACTACTTAAACAGTCTGCATCCCTGCAACATAGTGCCCGGCAGGTAGGTTCTGACACCCCTCAAACAGCCTGCCCCACTTGACACAGTGCACGGTAGGTAGGTTCCGACACCGGTTAATCAGTCTGCACCCCTGTTACACAGTGCCTGGCAGGTAGGTTCTGACTATAATTAAATAGTCTACACCACTGTAACACAGAGCCCTGCAGGTAGGTTCTGACACCCCTTAAACAGTCTGCACCACTGTTACACAGTGCCCGGCAGGTATGTTCTGATACCGCTTATACAGTCTGCACCCCTGCAACACAGTGCCTGGCAGGTTGTTTCTGACACTGATAAACAGCCTGCACCACTGTAACACAGTGCCTGGCAGATAGGTTCCAACACTACTTAAACAGCCTGCACCACTGTAACACAGTGCCTGGCAGATAGGTTCCAACACTACTTAAACAGCCTGCACCACTGCAACACATTGCCGGGCAGGTAGGTTCTGACACCTCTTAAACAGCCTGCACCACTGTAACATAGTGCCTGGCAGGTAGGTTCTGGCCTTGCTTAAACAGTCTGCACCACAGTAACACAGTGCCCGGTAGGTAGGTTCTGACATCGCTTTAACAGTCTGCACCACTGTAACACAGTGCCAGGTAGGTAGAGTCAGACACGGCTTAAACAGTCTGTAACACTTCAACACAGTGCCCGGTAGGTCTGTTCCCACACCGCTTAAACAGCCTGCACCACTGCAACACAGTGCCCAGCAGGCAGGTTCTGACTATGCTTAAACAGTCTGCACCACTGTAACACAGTGCCAGGCAGGTAGGTTCTGACATTGCTTAATTAGTCTGCACCACTGTAACACAATGCCCGGCAGGTCGGTTCTGACACCGCTTAAACAGCCTGTAACACTGTAACACAGTGCCCGGCAGGTAGGTTCTAACTATGCTCAAACAGTCAGCACCACTGTAACACAGTGCCTGGCAGGTAGGTTCTGACATTGCTTAAACAGTCTGCACCACTGTAACACAGTGCCCGGCAGTTAGGTTCTGACATTGCTTAAACAGTCTGCACCACAGTTACACAGTGCCCGGTAGGTAGGTTTTGACAACGCTTAAACAGTGTGCACCACTTTAACACAGTGCCCGGTAGGTATGTTCTTTCACGGCTTAAACAGTCTGCACCACTGTAATACAGTGCCCGGTAGGTAGGTTCCAACACCGCTTAAAAGTCTGCACCACTGTAACACAGTGCCCGGCAGGTCTGTTCCCACACCGCTGAAACAGGCTGCACCGCTGTTACACAGTGCCCAGCAGGTAGGTTCTGACTATGCTTAAACAGTTTGCACCACTGCAACACAGTGCCCAGCAGGTAGGTTCTGACATTGCTTAAACAGTCTGCACCACTATAACACAGTGCCAGGCAGGTAGGTTCTGACACCGCTTAAGCAGTCTGCACCACTGTAACACAGTGCGGGGCAGGTAGGTTCCTACACTGCTTAAACAGTATGCACCACTGTAACGCAGTGCCCAGCAGGTAGATTCTGACACCGCTTAAACAGTCTGACTACTGTAACAGTGCCCGGCAGGTAGGTTTTGACACCGCCTAAACAGCCTGCACCATTTTAACACAGTGACCCGTAGGTAGGTTCTGACATTGCTTAAACAGTCTGCACCACTGTAACACAGTGCCCAGTAGGTAGGTTCTGACATTGCTTAAACAGTCTGCACCACTATAACACAGTGCCCGGCAGGTAGGTTCTGACATTGCTTAAACAGTCTGCACCACTGTAACACAGTGCCCGGTAGGTAGGTTCCGACACCGCTTAAACAGTCTGCACCACTGTAACACAGTGCGGGGCAGGTCTGTTCCCACACCCCTTAAACAGCCTGCACCACTGTAACACAGTGCCCAGCAGGTATGTTCTGACTATGCTTAAACAGTTTGCACCACTGCAACACAGTGCCCAGCAGGTAGGTTCTGACATTGCTTAAACAGTCTGCGTCACTATAACACAGTGCCCGGTAGGTAGGTTCTGACATTGCTTAAACAGTCTGTAACACTGTAACACAGTGCCCGGTAGGTAGGTTCTGACATCGCTTAAACAGTCTGCACCACTGTATCACAGTGCCCCGCAGGTCGGTTCTGACACCGCTTAAACAGCCTGCATCACTGTATCACAGTGCCCGGCAGGTAGTCTGACATTGCTTAAACAGTCTGCACCCCTGTAACACAGTGCCCGGCAGGTAGGTTCTGACACCGCTTAAACAGCCTGCACCACTGTAACACAGTGCCCGGCAGGTAGGCCCTGACTATGCTCAAACAGTCTGCACCACTGTAACACAGTACCCGGCAGGTCGGTTCTGACACCGCTTAAACAGCCTGCATCACTGTATCACAGTGCCCGGCAGGTAGTCTGACATTGCTTAAACAGTCTGCACCCCTGTAACACAGTGCCCGGCAGGTAGGTTCTGACACCGCTTAAACAGCCTGCACCACTGTAACACAGTGCCCGGCAGGTAGGCCCTGACTATGCTCAAACAGTCTGCACCACTGTAACACAGTACCCGGCAGGTAGGTTCTGACATTGCTTCAACAGTCTGCACCACTGTAACACAGTGCCCGACAGGTAGGTTCTGACATTGCTAAAACAGTCTGCACCACTGTAACACAGTGCCTGGCAGGTAGGTTCTGACATTGCTAAAATTTTCTGCACCACTGTAACACAGTGCCCGACAGGAAGGTTCCGACACCACTCAAACAGTCTGCACCACTAAAACACAGTGCCTGGCAGGTAGGTTCTGACACCGCTTAAATAGCCTGCACCACTGTAACACAGTGCCCGGTAGGCAGGTTCTGACACCGCTTAAACAGCCTGCACCACTGTAACACTGCCTGGTAGTTAGGTTCTGACACTGCTTAAACAGCCTGCACCACTGTAACACAGTGCCCGGCAGGTAGGTTCCAACGCCGCTTAAACGGTCTGCACCACTGTAACACAGTGCCTGGTAGGTAGGTTCTGACACCGCTTAAACACTCTGCACCACTGTAACACAGTGCCCTGCAGGTAGGTTCTGACACCGCTTTAACAGTCTGCACCACTGTAACACAGTGCCCGGTAGGTAGGTTCTGACACAGTTTAAACTGTCTGCACCACTGTAACACAGTGCCCAGCAGGTAGGTTCTGACACTGCTTAAACAGCCTGCACCATTGTAACACAGTGCCCGGAAGATAGATTTCGACACAGCTTATACAGTCTGTGCCCCTGCAACACAGTGCTTGGCAGGTAGGTTCTGACTATGCTTAAACAGCCTGCACCACTGTAACACAGTGCCCAGCAGATAGGTTCCGAAACTACTTAAACATCCTGCACCACTGCACACAGTGCCTGGCAGGTAGGTTCAGACATTGCTGAAACAGTCTGCATCCCTGCAACATAGTGCCCGGCAGGTAGACTCTGACATTGCTTAAACAGTCTGCACCCCTGCAACACAGTGGCCTGCAGGTAGGTTCGACACTTCTATAACAGCCTGCATCACTGTAACAAAGTGCCCGGCAGGTAGGTTCCGACATGGCTTATACAGCCTGTACCCTGTAACACAGTGCCCGGCAGGTAGGTTCCAACATTGCTAAAACAGCCTGCACCCCTGCAACACAGTGCGGGGCAGTTAGGTTCAGACACAGTTTAAGCAGCCTTCTTTCTCTTCCCCTCTCTCTCTCTCTCTCTCTATCTCTCTCTCTCTCTCTCCGAACTCAGTGCCTCCTGTGAGGCTTTGACTGGGAGACTACCCATCTGAAGACCTTAATTTAATCGAGCCAGTAAGAAAAGATAGATCGATAAAGACTTCAAGCCAGTTATTTGATCAAAATTCAGCAGGTTCAGGTTCTGAAACCTGATCCCTAAGCCTGATAACAAAGATCCACGGACCTGTTTGATATGGTTGGACTGAACACGATGAACTGGTCCACATAGTGGAATTGATAAACAGAAATTTGACTAAACAACTCAAAAAGAAAAGTCGACTTTACCGGAAAGCAAAATCAAGCGGCAAATGGGAAAAATACAGGCATTTCTCAAAGGAAGTCAAGAGAAATATTCGTAAAGCTGAATGGAACCATGTGAACAATGTCATAAAGGACAATCTTGAACAAAACAACACCAAACCACTTTTTAGTTATTGTAAATCCAAAAGACAAGATAACATTGGAATTGCTCCATTGAAATCCAAAGGAAACCTCCTAACCGATGCTAAAAGTAAAGCAAATGTACTCATTAAACAGTTTGTGTCAGTTTTCACAAGAGACTCAAGAAATATTGCTCCTGAAATTGGTAAACACAGAAATACAAAGACAGCGCCACAGTTAAATATAGACCGGAAAGGAGTTTTGAAAATCCTAAAAAATATTAACATTCATAAAGCAATGGGACCAGACGGAATACCGAACATTCTCTTGAAAACATGCGCTGAGGAAATATCGTATGGATTAAGCGCCATATTCCAGTACTCTTTAGATACAGGAACTCTTCCGCTCGATTGGCGAAATGCCAATGTTACTCCAGTCTTCAAAAAAGGAGATCGACACCTGGCTGAAAATTATAGACCAGTATCCTTAACTTCAGTGTCATGCAAAATAATGGAACATATTATTTGTAGCCATATGCTTAAACATTTTGATAAACACAACATTTTGACATCATTAAATCATGGATTTAGATCAGGTTATTCCACAGAAACCCAATTGCTAGTTACTATGCAGGACCTATTACAAGCCAATGACAGAAATATCCAGATGGACATTGCTATTTTAGATTTCTCAAAGGCGTTCGATACAGTTCCGCATGACAGATTACTTCAAAAACTGGAAGCCTATGGCATACGGGGAAATCTTCATAAGTGGTTATCTTCATTCCTCAAAGATAGACAGATGAATGTAGTAGTAGAAGGGGAACATTCAGATTCAGCATATGTAGAATCCGGGGTGCCACAAGGGACTGTATTAGGACCTCTGATGTTTTTGTGTCACATTAACGATTGACCAGACTGTGTCAAATCACATGTACGATTATTCGCAGACGACTGCCTTATCTACCGCCAAATTAAAACTCAAAAAGACCACCAAATACTTCAAAATGATCTTAAAGAACTTGAAAATTGGGCTGCCAAATGGGGCATGAGATTTAACGCCAAAAAGTGTTATATCCTTAGTATTAGACAGAAATCTTCTCATTTCTATCAGCTTGATGGTGAAATATTACAGCAAGTAGACTCTAATCCATATCTAGGACTCACAATATCAGAGGACTTACAGTGGAAAACGCATATAACAAATATTACTAAAAAGGCAAATTCATCACTCGGATTCCTAAGACGTAACTTGAAATACTGTTCTGAGGATTGTAAGAGACTTGCATATATAGCCTTAGTTAGGTCAATACTCGAATATGGTGCTGTTGTTTGGGACCCGTATCAAAGTCGAGACATTATAGCCGTTGAAAAAGTACAAAGACAAGCAGCAAGGTTTATTAAAAATGATTATAAATCAAGATTTGAAGGATGCGTCACGTCAATGTTAGAAGACCTTAAGTTACCAATTTTACAACAACGACGTCTAGAAACAAGACTGGTTATGTTATACAAAGTTGTGCGGGGTATGGTACCAGCAATCAATGCTGACGAGTTCCTCATTCCCATTAGAAATAAAAGACATATCAAACCACGTGTACAATCGGACTTCCATACTACAAATATTGTAAAAAAGTTTTCAACAAATCATTCGGAGTGTTTCAAAATTCCTGATTCTCACACGGAACAATACAAAAATTCATTCTTTGTTAGAACTGTAAGTGAGTGGAACCAACTGGAGGAGAGTCACATCCGCGCAGAGACAGTTAACAGCTTCAGAGAAGCTGTCCATAAGTGTTACTAACTTTGTAAAGCGCACACACCGCGGTTGTAGATGCCAGAATTGGATTCTACCGCTAAAAAAGATACAGATACAGATACAGATACAGTAACCGGTGTTAAACAAATGCAATGGGATGTGAAGTCAGCTGACATGAAATATCTCGCAACGATGGCCAAAAATGAGGGAGTGCCATTGACACAAAAACGAAGAAGAAACGATAAACAAAGCGTTTTGTGGGATAATGTTTTCTCTGTTGTCTTGGTTTCAATAATGAAATAATCATTGATTTACACGTAACAGATCTGGCAACGCACTTGAACCTTTTTGATTGGCTGTTCAACCATGCGTTTCAACGCGAATTGTACGTTGAACTGCGTTGCTATACTTGAGTTATTGATTGGTTAACAGGTAACTGCGTTGCACTGCAGTTCAACGCGTATCGATAGTGGGCTTTGATTGGATGTTCGAAATTCGCGTTGGAAAACTAATGCGTTTTACGTGCGTTTTCATTGCGTTTTCAACGCGAATTCGACAAGGACAAATAGATAGGCGGTAGTGTAGCTTGTCAGCATATTAAGACAGGTAACTACTAGCCTCCATTGCGCCTACGTATCGCATACGCACTGACGTCATGAGTGACGTGTATTGGAAAATACCCTTGACATAAAGTGCATTTTTTAAACAAGCCGTTTTATTAAGTTTATTTTGTTCTGGGAGTTTATATTTTTTCTTTTACTTAATTATCAAAATATAGTAATTAAAAAAAAGACTGAAGTTTGTGTTGAAAAATCTTTTCTAGAGCATGCGCAGTCGGATGAGTGGGATTCTCTACTTGTAAAAAATTACTAGTTACCAAACGTTATATGCGTAGCGGAAGTGGAGCTTTATCAACGAGGGGAACCAATCTAGTCTATTGCGTGTACTTGTCTCACAGAGAACAAATCAGAGACTGGTTCACAAATAAGGACTGGTTCTACTTTCAGGCCTATATCATTTGAGATGACAAGGCAATCAGGCAATCGGAACTACCTCGGCCAATTCCGTGGAATTCCATTGAATTAGACATCAGTTGTACATCGAGAATCTACTTTGACAACGTGACGCTGACGGTACATAACGTTACGCTGACGTCACAGAAACCGTGTCAACACAATAATATGTACATACATACATTATTCGGTTATTATTTAATAAGTTTGATTGTAGCAAAAACAAACGGTTATATGAAGTTAATGTTTTTAAGCTCACCTGAGCAGAAGTCTCAAGGTGAGGTATTTTGATCGGTTTGTGCGGCGTCCGTCGTGCATCCGTCGTCCGTCTTCCATAAACTTTTTCTTCAAACAACATCTCCTGAACCACCGGTCCAAATTTCATATAACTTCACATGAATGTTGCCCATGGTGCCCTCTTTCAAAATTGCATAAATGGTTTTGCTCCACTGAACATGAGGGCCGCCAGAGTTCCAGATAGGTAATCTTTTCAACTACATCACCTCATGAAACACAGGCCCAAATTTGAAATAAATTCACAGAATTGTTTTTTTATACTACGCAGAACAAAAGGGCTACTAGAGCTCCAGATAAGAAATACCTTTAAAAGACATCTCCTGAACCACTGGTCCAAATTCAAAATAATTTCACGGAATTGTTCGTCTTGATACCCTCTACCAAAATTGCACAAATGGTTCCACTCCGCTGAACAAAAGGGCCGCCAAGGCTCCAGATAAGAAATAGCTTTAAACAAAATATCCTGAACTACTGGTCCAAATTTCATATAACTTCACATGAATGTTCCCCATGATGCCCTCTTTCAAAATTGCATAAATGTTTCTGCTCCTCTGAACACGAGGCCGACAAAGCTCCAGATAAGAACTATTTTTAACGAAATTTCCTCCTGAACCACTGGCCAAAATTTTAAATAAATTCACAGAATTGTTCTTCATAATGAACTTTACCAAAACTACACAAATGATTCCGCTCTGCTGAACAAAAGGACCGGCAGAGCTCCAGATAAGAAATATCTTTAAAAAAGACATATCCTCCTGATCCACTGGTCGAAATTCAAATTAATTTCACAGAATTGTTCCTCTTGATACCTTCTTCCAAAATTGTACAAATGGTTTCGCTCCGCAAAACAAAAGGGTCCTCAGACCTCTAGATAAGAAATATCGTGAAAATGCACCTCCTCCTGAATAACTGGTCTAAATTTAAAATAATTTCACAGAAATGTTACTCATGATGCTCTCAATAAATTGCACAAATGGTTTTGCTCTGCCTGAAAAAAAGGATTGGCAGAGCTCTAGACAAGAAATATCTTCAAATGAAATCTCCTGAACCACTGGTCCAAAATCAAAATAATTTCACAGAAATGGTCCTCATGTTGCCCTCTTCTTAAATTGAGTAGAAGGTTTAGCTTGGCTGAACAACATGGCTTCTAGAGCTAAAAATAGAAAATATCTTTTAAATCATATCATATCTCCTTAGCCACAGGCCAATTCATCATCTACTCATGTGCCAGAACTCAGGTGAGCGATCCAGGGCCCTAGGGCCCTCTTGTTCAATAAAGTATCGCTATATATAGCAATTTTATTGAAAATATATAATCTTTATTTATTTAGCTTATCAAACTCTTCGATTAATCAGAAAAATGGATTTTAATAGGGCTGAACCAACATGATCCTTATGCCAGTTCTGGCTTACAAAATGGAACTTTTTCTTTCAAAGTACATCCTAATTTCGAGGCAATCCTAACTTCGGTGTATTTTTTTTTTTATCTCACTATGGGGCCTGTAGTGTTTTATTCAAGGTAGTTTATAGCCACTTCATTGGGTTTGAAAATTATATAGTAAAACTATTTCTACTGTTGTTTTTTGTGTAGACTTTAGAGATTTTCTGTTAGGACATGGATTTACTAAAACAAAATGGCAGCCAAACAATAGTGAAAGTAGGCCCCAAAAACACATTTAACCGAACGTAGATTAAATCTATTTTCATCTGTCAGTTAGGAATACCCAGCACTACTAATATTTGAAAGTTTAGATAAATAACACTACCAGACCTTTTTTAATTAAACTTTTTTTTCTATTACACTAAATCTAGGATGGAGTTTTCACATGTTTAAAACCCGTACCATGGCTACGTTTAAATGATGTGCTTTCTGTTTGGTTAGACCTTGGTCCATTTAGAAAAAACGACATTGACAAAATTCATATGAAATAGAAATATAATTATTAAACAGTGCTGTTAATAATATTGAAATATCCCCAAACAGACTGCAAAAATGTTAAATTTCCGCTTTTTCCATTGTAAGTTAATGAAAAATACCAGTTGCCATTGCAACCACAGTTCTTATCCGATTGCCAAAAATACCTTCAGCTTTATTTCCCTCAAGGTTTGATAGAGGAAGAATTTTGAAAAAAATAAATGGAGTTGTTTTTGAGCTCATACTAGCATACTCACTCCCTACCACAATAACATACTGCAGACTAATCCACGGCACCGTGAGGAAGAGCCACATAACATTTACAGTAACAAGACATCAGTTAGACAACAAAAGCAATGCAACCAGCTCTCTCATCCTCTTTAAGATGATTGCAAAATTAGAAAGGACACAAAGTAATGCATACCAAAACAAGGACAAGCCCAGAACCCCCACAAACAATGGGTCTTGCACTAAGAAACAACTCTTAATGTTAATAGTCAAATGCTGTATATACATGTGCAGAAATAATAAATGTGCAATGAATTTTAAAGTTTATAAACTATATATATGTAGAGACATTCTATCAGATTCAAAAAGAGAGATTGGTTTAAGTACTCATAATAAAAAATGGTACATGTACCAGTACCAATGGTTAAATTTGTAAAAGTAAGTAAGGGTGCAAAGATAAGGAATCGATACAATTAAGTACCACACCTGACCCAGGATACCAATGGGAAAGTGACAAACCCTTAGTTAGACACCACAAACGAGAGCCAAGAGGTCAGCCCATCTTAATCCTATTTAGTATTACTCAAATAAAAGTACAATCAAGCAAAACACCAACAATTGCAATTATATTTTGACTATTTGCATGGCTGGTGTCATACGTGTGGCCCTTGAAAACAGTTATGGATCCCGATCATGTCTGATGTTCTGTTGGATTTAATCTGGATCCAAATTGTTTTGACATTCTCATTATGTTATATTGATAATTTAGTGAAGGATTTGATTTTGTAAAAGAAAGGCACAGAAGTAAATCAATGTGCAAGTAGTTAAGAGCAAGAATTTTATACATAATTATCGGTATCAAATAAGAGAAAATTGAGACTAACAGTCCACTCACATTATGGTTATTTATAGCACAAGCCAATCAAGACGTAACTATGAAGGCCACCCTGCAAGACTGATCACAATTTTTTTTTTCGTCACTGTAAGTATGTCATAGTTACCACTGTATAACTATCACCCATATATGATCCAAGATATGTGATTTCAGGACTAATAATTTCTGTCATATCTTACAATATCTATAGTATAAAAGGACCCTTTGGGCACTGTAAAGGCTGCACCTCATGAATTGTTCTACCTGTACGAGTAAGGCATAGGTACTGTCGTGCCAATCAAGAGTGACAGTGACGCAATATTGTGTTAAACATTGCTAAGTAAAAATAACTTGTACACTCCACTTGATCAAACGCGAATCGACATATCACTTGTGTAATTATCATATCCTGTGGATAGGATTAATACACAAGTGATATATAGATTATTTCCATATAACTTAGTAAACAAAACATGACGTCACTGTTACTCTTGGCCGGCGGTACAGTAAATGGTGTGGTTTTATTGGAAGGCAACTAAGTCATCTTGTCCCCATAGCACCTCAGTACAGACACTTAACGCATTATTTAACCCTTAGAATGCCAGCACGGTGTCTGTTTATTGGTTAAATGGTTATAGAGGCAAACAGTGTAGACTCAAATGAGCTTGTGCAGTCTCCTTTTAAGGTTGGAAACTCTAAATGATGTTCAGTCAGTAGCTTAAAGAGACTAAGTCTGCAACTATGAATATTTTTCGAAAAATTTTATTTTCTTTTTAAATCATTTGTAAAAGCAGAATTAAGATAAGTTTTCACAATAAATCTGTTTACTATAGCTGAAAACTGCATGGAAAAGTGAATTATCTTATAAAAACAGGTGTTTTTTCTCTTGTTGGTAATTATATGCGTCCCTCCAATAATTATAGACAGTCAAGTTTTAACATAAATGCTGTTGTTTTGATACTGATAATTTGTAAAGATTTACGAAATTGGTTAAATGTATACCTGAATTTTGGTTTTTTACTATGTTCTTGAAAAATAGAAATATTATTTCAAACATTAAAAGATCAAAAGTTACAGACTATGCAGCTTTAACACTCATAGAATATTCTAGCGACTAGCAAAGGCTCTGATCAGACTGCGCATATGCGCAGGCTGATCTGAGCCTTTGCTGGTCGCACATATCACATTTTTGATAATCTCATGTCGCAGCCCATATATATTCCATGTCATTGTGTCATTGTATGAAAGGAACAATGAATGAGCTAGTAGCATGATCAAAAATCTTGGTATGCTACCCTCCGCTTCCAAGGTTTAATTGTTACAGGACAGTACTTAATAAATTAACAGACGGCAAAAACAACAACAAAATAACAACACAAAACAATGGGTCTTGCATAGGGATACAACTCACATAACATATATTTGTATGCATTCTTGCTGTTAAGTTATACGTTCTAAAACTTTGTTATCCTGTTTATTCTGTGAAAATGGACCTTGTAGGGTTTAATTGATTTGTTAATGGCTAGCAGCAATAAAAATATTCTGGCTATGTTTCTCTATTATTGAGCTTGCACTTTTTAACCTCACTTACTGTTGTATTGCTTCAAATAAATTAGAGAGATAATCCCTGTCAAAAACATCATCATCAGTCCTTTCTTGACCGCAAACAAATCCATACTGAATGAAAAGTTTGCTCAGCTCCCTAATTCATGCCAATATATTTTTGTACTTCATTCTGTTTGTATGTTTCATTCACTTACTAATTTAATATTTTTTTTATATCTTATCACTGAAATGGTATGATGGACGAAGCGAGCGACCAGTAGCGGTATTTCTGTATTTCTGTATTTTATGATCATTAATACATACTTAAAATTGCATTTAAATTATACCTAGTGATTACCCTTATTGAATAAAATTTTCTCTTATTTCAGCTTTATGGGTCAACAATTCCACACACCCGCTCGTATTTACGAGTGAACATTGGATAAGGGAGAGTGAAACATACAAGTCTCTTGTCCCACAAGACGTGTTCTGTGGAAAAGCTCGGTTCAAAGTAGTGAATAACGAACAGTATCAATAACTTTGAGTACGTATTTTTGACAAGCGTTTGATTGATTTTAACCTGAAATGATTAATATAAACAAGCATATTTTATTTTTAGACATGAGAATTTGGATGTTTGCAACATTCTCCCATGTAACAACCACACTATCAAACTAAATTGTCAATGTATGCGCCATTGAAATGTAATACCATTATTGTGATACTGGCGTACAAAAAATGACCTCTATTTGGCTTGGTCTATATAAAATAAGTCAATTGTCGCAAAAATGCTTCAAGACGTTTTTTTAGCTATGATGTACATTGAACGTAGGCGCCATTCTTCTTATTTTGTTCAAAGAAAGCAATTCTCAAACAGATTGAGTGTTGGTCTGATATTAAATCTATTAACCATTTCCGGTGATACAATGAATGACAGTGACAGATGGCCAAAATGATTTATGTTTGTAATAAGTATGGCAACATAAACAATTATTTTTTTCGAGGAAGAAAATGATTTCATTTGTAATGCTTCGTGAAACATCCAAATCGATGGTCGATATCACATTCGAATATCAAATATGGTAGGGTCTGAGAACACGGGGTGCAGCCTACTGTGTTTTAGTGTTCAACTTTTCTCGATTTTTCATATAAACCCTGTTTGAATGAGTGTTCTCAACCGACAAAAATAGTAAGTGAGTATGATCAGGAAATACCATAATCACAAACCGCAGACAACCCCACGGCACCGCGAGGAAAAGCCACTCAACCTTCACGAGACACCAGAAAGACAAATTAAGCAAAACATCCAGCTCTCTATTCCCAATCAAGATGATTGCAATACTAAATTGGACATAAAGTAACGTACAATAAAACATAGAACAATTACAGACTCCCACAATGGGAGAACCAATAAACAACAAGTCAGTCAACAACAGAACCACCACCTTAGAACGGACAGCAGCCTAAGCCACCGGGGGGAGGGGGGCTTAAATGCATTTTACTGGTACCAAATCTTCGCCCTATATTCCGCTGTTGTTGAAGTACAAGAAATGTTCAGCTCGCATGGAAGCCTTCTAACTAATGCAATGTATCATCATGGAGAAACACTCTAATCAAATTAACACACCATGATGAAATAAAGACAAGGGCACATGGATCACAGATAGTCAGAGTTAAAGAAAACCTCAAGTTGAGCTACGGTGGGTCCAGCTACAGATAAGCATCAGGCACCAACCTACCGATTAAAGCTTTACGTCAGAGCCGTCATAGAGTCTGAGACCTGACCCACCGTCGCGCAATTAAAGAGGAAACCATAGCTTTAAACCGTGATTGGGTTTAAAACCAGGCATGCATACTGGCACATGACATCCAAATTATATCCAACCTTTATACGTTCTACTATCTTTTTTAATTGATCACTAAAATTTGGTTTTCCAACAATTCGTTTGAATTTATAAACTAAATCACCATAAAATATAGGTTCTAAAATGCCTTGTTGCAGAAGAATTTTAACCCAATGTTGTATTTAAAAATAAACTCTGAGTGTCTGTGGTTGAATTTAGAAAACGCTTTTCGAATTTTATGAAATTATGATATCTATAACCTTGTTTTCAAAACTTTGGGGTTTCTGACAAAGCGAGACTCAAACCAGTCTCCTCAGCTTCAGAGACTAGCTAGAAAATTGAAATTTTGCTTGTAGCTTGCAGGGATATGATTTTTTTTCAAATAGCTAATAGGAAAGGCGCTGATAAGTAAATTAGTAAAATGGAAAATATGTCCTTATTGGCAAAGCTGCAATACAGTTTTGAAAAATTGACAGTGGGCCGCGTTTCCTACAAAAAATTGTGATTTTTCTGTAATAAAAAAATGCAAAATTGCGTATTACCACTGGTATCCGCTATTTATTAGATGCACCCTTCTAAAGCCACATAAACAAATTCGACGATTATAAAAGTTCGACCAGCAACGCTTAAACTACAATTTATAAACTATTCCAACTTGATAAAGAACTAAGAATGAAAAGGTTTGATCAAAAATATGGTTATTGAAACACACAGACACAGACAACGCAATACAGTGGGATTCATTTATGTTTTGATATCAGTGTACAGTCTGGCTTTTTCCACATCTCGCATATAATTGAACAGACGTTTTCTCGCGTAAGGAATTATTTAATTAATATGAGGATGTCTGATTAATATAAACCAAAAGGATAATTTTGCCAGGTAAACGGTCTGCTTCATAAAAGAGCGGCATTTTACGTGAAATATATTATATAACCACACGAAGAGTGCACTCTATTGTATATTTGCAAAATATTGCATCGTTTTCGAATTTCTTGCCATTGTAACAGAGTTTAAGCTACCACATGTATTTGTAAGAAGTGTCTTCTCCTTCTTGTATTGGTTAAATCGCCTCTTTTCCCATTAATTAATATAGGGATCAAACCTGTTTTTCTATGCATTAACATCTACTGGACCCCGATGGTGGTGTTGAAACCCGAGCCGTTTTAACGACCGATCCTTATTATTGCATAAAGTCATTTTGTCACTTGAAAACTTCGGGAAAACGTTTCGAAAAGATCAATTTTGTATTACTATATTGGCGTGCAAAAGCATGAAGGATTCGTAGGTTTTGAAAAAGCCTGTTCCAGAGCAAAGACTTACGTCATCCTAACGTCACTAAATTACATTCATTTCTATGCACGTTACTGTTTATGATGCCAATTTTTGTGACGGCCTAGAATGCGTATATGTAAAGTTCAAAGCCGTACATCAACAGCACGTGGATTTTTAATAAAAAGACGGGTTTTTGCCGGTTAAAACATGGCTGTTGATAGCGTGCGACACGGTTTTTTATGCAATAATAGAGGATCTTACATAATTGCTCATGTTTTATTGAATTTATTAAACGAGTTGTGGAAACGAGATAAAAAACGAGGTCTATCGAGAATTTTAGCCCTTTTTCGCGACGAGTTTAATAAATTCAATAAAACAAAAGCTCGAATGTTAGATTCTATTTATCATATGACATTAAGATTACTTTGAAATCTCATTTCTGCCATAAAAACGTTATGATTTTGTCATTATGTACGAAACGTTGTTAGGTACGCCATAACGTTTCCCGAAAATCTGTAGTGGTTTATCGACTTTTTGCATGGCGTTATTTCACTCCCGGGCGCGACGTAATGCGATAACATGATTTAAAGACCGACCGGCACACTCTTGTGGCTTTCCCTGGGTAATAACCAGTACTAGGCCGGGGGGGGTATATGATTTGTGTGTGCATTTTATGACGGGAGCACCCGAAGGCTAAACCGAAAGTGGTTCTGGAGAAGCTGGGAATCGAACCTGCGACCCCTGGTTTACAAGACATAGCACTTATCCACTACACCACGGCACGCGCGAAATAAAATTTGGACATATTTAAGGGTAATATGACCTTATGTTTTTCCTTGCCATAGAGGATTTCTCATAAAGTCTCTACGGGAGTAATTGAAATAGGACGCAATTAATCAGTGCTCGTTCTCAGTAATGTCCCTTTCATGTGCGTAACTATTTTAGCGTTCTGGCTACACCAATGTCTAAGACATATCTTTCTTACTATTGCGGTAACGTGTAACGTCAATAAGCCTCGTGTAATCATGATTCAGATTAAGAACTTGGCAGGGACCCTCTTCTCAAGGTGAGGCTTCACAATAAGCAGTTAATAAAGCTAAAGCTTCTGCCTAAAGGTTAACAAACTAAAGCTATTTATCGTATACTTAGTACATGTTGGGTTCATAACCCAATTATATGCTACATCTTTAAACTAACCAGGAATAATTTTCAAATCACTCCTACGTCTTTTTATTAATGTACACTAATACATTTCATAATAATTTCGCAGCCATTGGAGTCGTGTGCTATCCTGATTATTTCTTGTTTTTTGAGAACACCAGTCTATGCAGTCTGATCAGTGCCTTTCGAAAGAAATATTGATAATCTTGCTACATGTAAAATTGCAATGCATTGAACTGTAGCTAGTCTATGTAGCTGAGCAGACTGGATTGAGTCCTAGTACAGGAGTTTGAATGTAATGACACCGTGAGCTTTTCGTTTGAGACTATATATGTGATCTTTTAGTGGCATTTCGATCCTCTTTCCATCCTCTCAACTAAAGAAAAACATTAAAAACAAACATTAAAAAAACGTTGTCAGTGTTGTACCCACTCTGACAAAACTTTTTGGATCCGTGCATAAAAGCCTCAGCCATGGTCGGATCCTAATCTGATTTCACATCAAGAAACCATAGCTAAACCAGATGACCTTAGGTCCTGAAGCGCTCACCTGACAATCAGTCTAAGCATGTAGATGACAATAATATATAAGGTTTTAAATGTCAAGGTCAACCTAGGATCATCATTTGAACAAACTTTGTTAGGCGCAAATCCCTAATGAGATATGCCAAGACCAATGCTAATTGGCCCATTAGTTTCTGAGATGAAGATTTTTGAATAGTTTTCACCTAAAATGACATGGAAGTTAGTTTGGTCATGAGACTTGGGCTATATAGTCATATTATGTTTGTCTAATCCAAACCGTGCAACTTAAGTTGGTCCTCTGAATTCTGAAAGAAATCCAATAAGAGCTAAAAGGTCAAATTTCAATCATGACCTTTTGCGGTAGCCAAGCGTCATTGGGTTTCATATATCAAGCGCGTAGTATGGGCTTTCTCTCAAAACACACTTGACATTGTCGTAAAGTAGATCAAGATCAACCTAGAATCACTAGTCAAACAAATATTGTAGTAAGACAATTACTATAGATAAGTACCTAAGGTCACTCCTGACCATTTGCTTTCCAGCCAAGGTTACAAGTTTTGACCTATATGGGCACGGCAACTATTTCCATTTTGTGACCTAGACTTCATAGTCATTTTACATTGTCTCATAAACATGGATGCTCCATATTAAATTTGAGTCATATTGGCCTTAAAATGTGTTCAAATACACTAATGGCAGTCATCCTATCTACTAGTATTAATTACTTTCGCTTCAACGGTAATTAAAAAATCAACTTTTCAAAACTTATGCCCATTCCGTAGATCAAGGTCAGCCTATGATCATTATTTGGACACACTTGGTTGGCTCTACTTCCCCAAAACTACATACCATTTTCCAAGGTCATTGGCGTTCTGGTTCTGGAGAAGATTTTAAAAGGATTTTACCATATATAGGCATTGCACGTGGCCATCTTGGTCATGTGAACTAAACCATTTGCATTTTATTTCCCGACCCTAAGAAGTGTTCTTATGAAATTTGAGTCCAATTTGCCTAATGGTTTCTTAGAAAAATATTATAATATATCGATGGGATCCAGGTGCCAGGTGAGCATAAAATGAACCCATTGAGAGCAGAGAGAAGAATTGGATCAGACTGGCTTTATTGATATCAAGGCTGATCTAAGTCAATGCTGGGCGCTACGTTAAATATGTTGCATTTTCTCATTGTCTCGTTAATCCTTGTCATTCTGAATTTTTCCTGTTGACCTCAAGGGCGGTTCCAGGATTTCTGGAAAGGGGGTTTATATATATATATAAAGGTGTGTGGGGGTTTCATTTTGCTGATGTTATCTTTTATTCTTAAATATCCCATAAAAATGAAATAATTTGGTCTCCCTGAGACCAAAATATGTCATTTTCATAGGATATTTAAAAACGGGGGCGGGAAGTGGGGTTTCAGCGAGCCCCTGAACCCCCTCTGGATCCGCTACTGGATCTGTCGCGTTTCCGTTGCCATGCATTTCCATTCAGAGTGGTAAACAGTGTGGATCCTTATCAGATGGCTTTGTGCAGTGTCGATCCTGATCAGATGGATCTACAGTGTTTACAAAAGTCCAGGTTTTGAAGAACAATGGTCTTTATCCAGTGAGAAAGCGCCAAAGCGGGGAAAAACCACACTTACGCGGACTGATGCCTTTGTCATGAGATTACTGTATACATGTGACAGTATACATTGTGCATGTTTAAAGGGGACTTTAATTGAGAAAGTACTTGGCTAACACTGACAATATCTGCCATCTCTATTCTCACTTATCTGAGTTGTAGTAGATTCCAGGAAAATCCATCATTATCTCTTAAGCTTAGTGACATTTGACCGGGGATTGCTTTCGTAGCGTCAATAAGTATGATAAGAGCTAGCATCTGATGAGGTTTCACATATCAGCTTCAGTCATAGAAGTCACTACACTACGTATATAATTTTACTTTTCGCTTACTTTAAAGGCGGCAACTTTGATATTCATATCAGGGCGTTGTTCGGCTAGTTCATCTGCTAAACAAGAGAAATCAGGTTTTATTTATAATTTGGTAAAGATTTAATAAGCTTTTTGTGCCAAGCAAACGTGCGTGCATTTCATGAAAATCCTGACGAACTCACATTTATTAACGCTTAAAGCGCATGACCACAAAATGTGTGTTTTTGTCGTCCACTTAAATATGCGAAGCCTCAAAGACAAACAGTGCGGACCCAGATTAGACTACTCCTGTAGGAGCAGTCTGATCTGGGTCCACAATGTTTGCCTCCATGCTTATGTTAAATAGACATTTTCAGATGCAGTTATTTTGCTGGCGTTTTAAGGACTAAATAATGACTGAGGTTGTGGCACAAGATGATACAGTTACTTTTGAATAAAACCGCGCCTCCTTTTCAGCTTTTACCTAAGCCTAAGGTGGACTTGTCCTAATTACGCATTCACGAGGTGTCGCCTTTATAGGAAGCGAAAAGTCAAGAAATACGATAGATTAGTAACGATAGATGCATCTGATGGAAATAAACAACCTGACATGAGTGTCCTTGTATTATTGAATTTGTTAACGAGTTGGGGAAATAGATAAAATGCGAGGCTTGCCAGGCATTTCTGGCTATTCGCAACGAGTTTTAATACGCCAAACACCAAACTGACCACACTATATATTTCTTACTTAACCAATTCTTAATCTAATTCTAAAAGGGGTGTTGTTTGTAAAATAGGTCGATACTTGGTATATACGGCTTTCGCCAAAAACGGCTTTTCATAACTTGACTGTAATATATCTATAAACAGTTGCTTTGCTTGCACTTTTAATAGTATACGAGTAAATACTGCAGTGGTTTATAATATAATTAAGAAATAGATCAGCTCTAGCAGTGAATTGTTGTATAATAAATCACTGTTTGGAGGTCAGTTGTAAAGAGAATCAAATCACGAGCAAGCAGCGCGAGTGATTTATCTTCGTACAACTGACCGACAAACAGAGAATTATTATTCAACAATTTACGCACTAGAGCTGATCTATTTCGATTCTAACACACAATAAACGACGAAAACAAATTTTGAAGTCTTCAGCTTCTTCCAACTTTCCGCCATTGTACTGAAGAACTCCCGCCAATAGTAGGACGGTGTCGTAACCTCTGCAAGCGTAAAATCGACGTTACGCCGTCTAACACCACGACCGACGTCATTTTTCAGTAACAAATGGCGTCATCTAGTGCACGCTTTTCACGCGCTTTCAAAACTGTGACTATATCTTTTGATATAACACGTTTTTCTTAGCATTGGCTCCATAGGCGAGGTGTGTTAGAATGTTAAATTAGTCACTGGTATGCTGCTGACAGTTTTACGCAGTCTAAATTGCTTTTGTCATTTCATTTACACCACACCTAATGCCCATTGTTAACCCTTAAAGCGCCAATACATCAAATTTTGCAACATCACTATCAATTTTCGAAATAAATAAGGTATGCTATTTCATGAGAATTGTCTACATGACAATTCTCATGAAATTTCATGCCTTATCTGTTATTTTTGAAAAGCAGCGGAATTTTAAATTGTCGTCTGTGGCGCACACAAGAGGAAGTCTATAATTCGACCATGTGGCACTGTTTGCTGAGATAAAAATATAACCTTTAGGTACATCAATACATAATACATTTCAACCTGAGGTCCATTAAATTGCAAAATGGACTTTTCCATACTTATTATATCAACATATTTGGGAAAACTCATCAGTATGCAATTGGCTAATATACACTGAAGGAAACCTTATGGACATAGGATTCAAGATAGATCGAATTAACTTGCTAAGTTGTGCAAACAGGCCAGAGCTTTGGGATGAGAGGCAACACATTAGATCACATTAGCATGTCTGTTTTCTTCTCATCAGTCCAACCTGCAGCAGTTGCACAGCTCTCAAACTTTTGTTATGGTGTCAAGTTGTGGACACTGTTTCACCTTATGTCGAGTAATATGTTGACCATCCGTCTCCAGCCGGGGAGACCGCTTTACATTTTGCTAGACCATCTCTTTAAAATGTATGTTATTTGTCTTTAAGACCCTGGCTGTGGAGATGCTTCGAGTTTTGCTGTACAATCTGTTTACTCTGTTGTCCCTTGGTCTCTAGTTGGCCCTTAGTATCCGGCTGTGGAGACCACTTAATATTTTGTCTCTTTTTCTGTTCCATACACTGGCTACCGATCTCTGGCTGTGTAGACTGCATCAGATTTCTTCAGTGCAATAGCGAAAAGTTGGAAGAAGCTGAAGACTTCAATGTGTTTTGGTCGTTTATTGCGTGTTCGAGTCGAAAAAGATCAGCTCTAGCGCGATCGTGATTTTATCTTCTTTACAACTGACCTCAAAACAATGAATTATTACTCAACAATTCACTGCTAGAGCTGATCTATTTCTTAAATACGATTTAGATTAACGTTGATATCGATACAAAAGGGCATTATATCTAAGTTAAAATATAGTGTGTTATATCTCGATTAAGATACGTGTATGTTATTTTGAGTTAGATATTATATTTGAACCGACATAATATATCTCATTCGAAAGGATGTGCCTAACTGGTCACTGAGGTCGATTTTTACAGTCAATGACGCGCGCTGTACAAATCAACTTGAAACAGCGAATAAACAGCGCATTAAACAATGAACAAATGGTTATTTCATCAAAAATGGATTTACAAGAACTAGTTTATTAGCCACAGTAACTCGAGTAAGTAATTTTGTTGAGGAAAATGTGTGTGTCTTTTAACATCGTCAAGGATCCCCGTCCCCGTGGATTCAGTCACTCAGTGCCCAACACAACAGGTTAAATATGTCAATCCCAATGCACTCAGCATGTTCAAAGCATTGAATAAAGGTTGTAAGTAAAAATGCGCAGTTTTTCTATTAAACCAAGTTGAAGACCGCTGAAAATAGAACATTGAATTTTTCCTGACGAACTACAATTCAACTTTCGTTTTCGATGGAATACAGTCATGCGCCAAAAATGTTATCTCACATTAGCAACCGGCCGCGTGTGGCTTATCTCGTATTAGTTACGCTTATCTCACATGGGTAGCGATGTGGGACAGATTTTTCTGACAGCGAGCTTACATAGGGATCACTCGATCTTGTATGCGTTGGTATCTGAGAAAAAAATTTCCGACAGCGAGCTAACAAAGGGATCACTCGATCTTGTATGCATTGGTATGTGAGAAAGAATTATCTCACATGGGTATAAACAGCGGAAATTCCGATCTGGTGTGCGAGAAAGCAAGTTGACATTTTAGTTGACATTTTGGACTTCTGTCTAGCAACCTCTGACAAACGTGGAGTGCTTGTCCCCTATTGCGGGAATTTATTTCTGGGTATAAGACCTTAATCTGTCCTAAAAATTGAAGAATATGGGTTAACATTCTATTTGGTATTAATACTACTCCTCTTCACCTGAACAGGAATCTGTGTCATAGTAATCATATGATTTATATGTGTATGCATTAACTAGAGGATCAGATTTAGTTGTGTTTGGTGGTGGGTGTCCTCATTTAGAGGTCTTGTTAATGCATTGGAACCACTCTATTTTGTCCATGGCCTCATCAAAGGTGACATGTTGCTGTATGCAGGCGATCTGTCCAGGTTCGTATTTTAATCATCCCATGCAAAATCTGATTGTAGAATGTTTTCTTATCCAAGTGTCTGGTACATGTTTGTAAGCTTTGGCAGGGCATGTCGAAATCCTGTCAGCCCACTCACGTAAAGGTTCACCTTCAACCTGAAATTCATTCTGGAAATGGGCTTGAATGGTTTCTGGAAGCTCTTCCATTTTGAATCTCTTTCCAAACTCTGACATTAGATGCTTGTAAGAAAAATTCCCGTTCATGATGCAGATTAGAACAAAAAATCAGCTGCTTTGCCAGGGAGTCCCAAATTAGCATATCTGTTTTCTTCTCATCAGTCGAACATGCAGCAGTTGCACAGCCATCAAACTTTTGTTTTGAATAAAGTCCAGTTAGTCTTCCGTTCAAATTCTAAACTTTGGGGTAATACTGGTGGCTTACTCGATTCAGCTGTTACCACTAGTAGGTTTCTGTCTCAGTAGTGGAATTTGATTTGGTTGACATCGGGCCTTTCAGTTGACACAGTGTCATAGGTTGGTATTGTTATGTCAGTTGATAGTGCTATGCTAGTTGATAATCTGTTGACAGTTGATATTGCACTGTCAGGAGGTTACTTACTTGATGTGGAGAAAGATAATCAATGTAAGTCAGTAGTTGTGGTGGATGCTGTACTTGCGCTTGAACAAGTGTAGCTGACAATAAACTCTGTTTTGGATTGCCACTGTACCTTGGTTGATATTTTGTTGTCGGTTGATGCTGGGCTGTCGTTTGATAACCTACTTGATGTGGTGATGAAAAACCCCAACAGATGTGGAAGAGTCTGTGTCTGTGCTTGGATGGGTGTAGCTGACCATGACATCTTTTGAGGATCGTCACTAAACAAGATTGTCAGGTTGGTTAGCATCAATAAATTCGGACAGGCTCTGTGCATAAGATTCCTGTGTTGATAGGTAGGACGACTGCGGCCTTTGGCAATATTTCGTTGTCTGTAATATCTATGTGCTGAGGTAATGTATTTGATGTCCTAAGTTTGTGAATATCATGGATATCTGCAAGCGTTATTCGGAAATTCTCCGTTCGAACTGCACTATGAATTTTCGCTACTCTGGCAGCTACTTCTGCAAGTTCCCTCAACTCCTCCTCCCCAGCAAAATTCGAACAGCTTACATAATTATACAATGATTAAAATACTTGCAGCAATACAATATGAGCCATGGTATGTGATGTCCAACAATGTGGCATTTTGACAAGTCTAGACTCAGACGAGCATGTGCAGCCTCCTTTTAAGCTTAGAAACTCCAAATGGTTTTCAATCAGTAGCTTGACAATCATGGAATACTCAAGCGACTAGCAAAGGCTCTGATCAGACTGCGCGTATGCGCAGGCTGATCTGAGGCTTTGCTGGTCACACATACCACATTGTTAGAAATCTCATGCACTGGCTCATTATTATATCTTGATACAAGCTGTTCAGAATCTTCACGTGAAGCGTGAAGCATCAGTATCAGACTATCAAAATACCAACAAATTGTTTCTTGTTTTGCTTTTAAGAAACTTTTCCAGATAAATCACAGTTGCGTGAATAATCAGCTGATTTGTTCGATTTTTAGTTTGTTTACAACAGATAATTCACAGCTGCGTGAAAAATCAAGCAGAACATACTCAATTGAACAAAAAGTCTAAAAACTAAAAAAAATATACAAGCTATATATATTTTTAATTCTTCAAAAAATGGAAAAAAACGCATTGGTTTGCCTTTCAGAAAAGAAACAAAATGCAGTTCACAAATTTTCAGTGACCACGTTGATTGGGTAGCTAATTACCAAAAAGGGCGATTAATGGTAATGGGTAGTCTGACAAGGTTTGATAAAAAAATCATCACATATACCAGCTGTGGTTTATAAATTCCACCGCTGTATGTTATAATTTCCTTAGGAGACTGATCAGACTGATCTGAATCTTAGCTGAGCCAACATGCAATTTTGTTAGTTTGCCATGTGCTGGCTGGCTAATAAATGACCTCGCGTTTTGTGTTGTATTTGTTAACTTCCGCGTGTTCCTTTTTGACAAATTAGATGCGTTATTCCACTTCTTTGATAATCGGGTACCAGAGCGTTTTTTCTAATTTGCATGAAGAGGTAGATGAAAAGCTTTAGTATTCCGGTAAGTTATTTACGTTATTACTCCTTTTGTCTTTCATACATCAAACGACTTTTGATAAGTGTTAATGGGGAGTTTTACATGATTACCAACGTAGCTATTAGAAACTCTGATGTTCTGTATATGCGAGACATTGACCCTCGTCCTGCTGAACCCGGATTTATATTTGTATTTTTTTTAAATAACTGTAGATCCAGATCAACCGGCTTCTGACGAAGCCATTTGATCCAGATCCACACTGCTTTCTACTCTGATTTAAAATCAGCATGCTTACATGTGGAATGCTGCAGGTTAACAAGATATAAACAGTTCAGCTAGTTAGCTGTTAATAAGGAACTCTGCTACGTTCGACTTTGCACGTACGAGCAGCGAAGGTTCTGGCACGACTGCGTGTTTTTCGTCTTGGAAGATGGAGGGAAGAAACTTAAAATCTCTTTCAGTGGGAAAAGCTGAATCGAATGTTCACTCAACTTGAATTGTGTAAACAACTTTAGAAGCTCTCAGTGCCAAAAGCGTTAAAGTAATTTTTGCGAAGTAAAGTATTTATCCTGGCTAAATTGAAAGCCATTTGATGTGCACCAGCCTGTGGATATTTTGCATTGCCACTCATGTGTTTTAGAATTTGCACGAAATGTTGCCAAAGTTGGGCCCCCTCTGACAAAGCTTACTGGATCCGCACATGTTTTTGCGGCTGTAATACCAAAGAAATATTTGATCATGTATTAGAATCAGTGTTTCTTTTTTTACATATGTTACATGTATCACTGAATCTTGAAAGTATTGTTAGAGTGCATGTTTTAACATTACTGTTCTGCTTTGCCGAGGAGGACAGGTCTCCATGTTTGCACCAAATAAATAATCTGGAAAACGGATCCTTCAGAATAGAGAGAACCTAGAATATAAGAAAACACCAGACTCGGTTTAATTGAGTCTATTCGTGAGAACTAATGGAAAATGCAACATTTTCACGCCCCCCCCCCCCCCCCCCTAGCAACGACTTAATATTTACCGCCTTCTTTGCGGACCGCAGTGGCTCAGTTGATAGAGCTTTAGACTGATTATCAGATGTGAAAATGAGCAAGACACTTTATCCGCTACTTAGTATACTGGTTGAACCTCTTTTAAGCAGCGGATGAAGGCCCGACATGACTAAATTGTTGACTGAGACGTAACGAATAAAAACAAACCGCTTTATTTGCTAACATTTGTAACTGCGAGGAGTAGTATACGCACACAGGAATTGTACAAAAATCTGATCCTATTCAGTTTTGCACCGCTTCATATTTTGTGCATATCATGAAACAGTGACAAAAACAACTTAAAGGTGTGGGAAATTGGACAAAATATGAAATCTGTGCAAAATATACTCAGAAAAACAATTGAAGGATATTTAGATTCAGTTGCATCTCTTACATTCAATACAATAAATACTAAATTAATTATGCGTGCATTTCATAGTTCCAGATACCTGCAATCAAAATGAATGTTTGATTTCAGTCACGCTCCAATGATTAAAGTACAGTGCATGGCCAAATGGTACAACCGTCTATACCGAAAAGTCACACACGTTAAAAATGACTGAAATCCATTTTTATCGTTTGTATACCAAAATGACTGGCTCCAAGATCATTGCTGGCTCTTGGTCAAAAGTATGACACCTACTTTTGTAGTTGTTGTCAGTGTTTTACTTCGATTTTTTTGTCATATCGGCTGGGGTATGCCATATCTGTACATGTTTGTTGACGAAGTTATCACGTTATTAGGTGCAATTACTGATAAATGGGTGTAAACACGTGTCTATGGTCAGAATTGGAACATTAGCAATGGCCAGGTAAATGTGCAGCAAAACATATTAACGCTAAATTTTGTGCTTGTGAACTTTGGGTAAAGAGGGTTGGTACATTTGGTGTGGTACTGTATCGTAACCAATGACCCGTAAATTTTATTTTGCATATTGGCAGTTCTTTCAGATACGAAAATATTTTGTTTGGAAATTATTTTCTCCAATGTTTTATATTCAAAATAATTTTAATATCCTTCAATTGTTTTTTTGAGTATAGCTTACTTTGTTGTACAAGATATAGGAATTAAATAGACAAGTACCAGTCCATATTCCAGTCCTGGTGTATAATCTTTACATTCCATGCGGATGTACGCCTTACATACAAAGTGGTCAATATTCAAGCACAGCTAATAGTGTTCATGCTGCCTATATGTATTAATCAAATTGATGAGTGACTGAATGAAATGCTCAGATTGCTGTGTGTTTATGATAAGGAAATCTCGTTTCTATCAGACCTGGTTACAAGCCAGCGAGCCTTAGAGGCGCTAAAGATAGGAATCGCTGTTATTGAAGAAAAATCAGTGCTGAATACGAATCCATATAGTACAGTGATAACATCAGGTTGATGCAACTAATTAAGGATTTAACTAGGAGGATGTGCATCCAATACTGGTAATGGTTTAATATTGTCAATTTCATATTAATTACATAGTACATGTATTTAATTCCCCTAATCACCAGGCTCATCGCCATCTCCGCTTGCGGAGATGGCGATGAGGTGGTTGTGTCATTTAATAGTGATAGACTTGTACCAGTCTCCTTATATTTAAAATTTGTTTTACTTTTGCTTGCTATTAGCTTCTTATCTACATGTAGCTATCTAGGGTGAGGAAGGCTTCTAGTGCTATCAGAAAGGCTAAATAATTGTGTACTACATTATATAAAGTAAAATGAAGTTGACATTAAAAATTTTGAGATTTTTAATATACATTGTGTATGTCTTTTTTACTAGTACAACAGTCTAATGCTGATCAAACTATTTTTATATTGTATACAACACTCATATCATTTCTAAATATGCCTTATTATGTATTTACATGAACTGTTTTACTTTCGCTGAATGTACAGCATATGGAACTTGTGCAAAAGTTCACAGGTTTAATTTTAGAAAAAAAATCGATTTTTGGTCTTCCATGCACACTTCGCGTCTCTTGCAAAGTAAGTGAAGCCCAAATGGCTTTACGTTAACTTGCAAGAGAACCGAAGTATTCATGATTCCATTAACAAACCAAGAATTAAACTTTTTACTTATATTTACATATTTGTATATTTCACGCAGTTGTACACTTTTTATAATTCCTTGCAGCATATAATGAAATATGTTTAACTTAATAAAAACCCGGCCAACTGGAGGGTATCGAACACAGTACCCGTATCAGCAAGAATCTTTGCAAGTTATCAATAACTCAGTTGTTGAGTATGACATGTATGATGAGTAATATAATTATGTTTAAAAAAATAGATCAGCTCCAGCAGTGACTTGTTGAGTAATAATTCACTGTTTGGAGGTCAGTTGTAATGAGATCAAATCACGAGCGCGCAGCGCGAGTGTTTTATCTTCGTACAACTGACCGACAAACAGTGAATTATTACTCAACAATTCGCGCAATGGTGCTGATCTATTTCGATTCTAACACACAATAAACGAAGAAAACACATTCGAAGTCTTCAGCTTCTTCCAACTTTCCGCCATTGCACTAGAGAACTCCCGCCAATACTTAGACTACGTCGAATACGTTTACATGTAATTGAAACGGCTTTCAAGCGTAAAAACGACGTTACACCGTCTAACTCCTTGAATAACGTCATTTTCCAATGACGTCAGCTATTACACACTTTAGCTGTGAATTATTGTCCGATATATCACAGTTTGTTACCGTTGGCTCTATAGGCGAGCTGTGTTAGAATATTTTATATAAGTTCATTTATCATATGACGTCGCGTCTGGGAGTGAAATAACGCCATGCAAGAAAATCTGTAAACCACTAGTGCATACATGATGACAAAATCATAACGTTTTTACGCCAGAAATGAGATTTCAAAGTATTTGTCATATGATAAATAGAATCTAACATTCGTGCTCTTGTATTATTGAATTTATTAAACTCGTTGCGAAAAAGAGATAAAATGCTCGGCAAGCCTCGCCTTTTATCACTTTTCCCCAACTCGTTTAATAAATTCATTAAAACATGAGCACGAATGTAAGATCCTCTATGTATTAAAGGTGTATGCGGTTTATCAATACTCTCAATAATGTGCTAACAACACCTTTAATTACACTGCTTTGAGCGCATGTGGCGTGCTCAACTTGAGATCGAAGATTTGCAATTTTGAGCCTTATTGGATGCACTCTCAAGTATGCGCTAACAAAATCTTTAAATACACTGCTTCGAACGCATGAAATTGAAACTATGAAATTGTTGTCATTGCGCCATTTACTATATCCTCTCAACCTAGAAAACGCACCGACATGACTATAAAATGTTGACGTGCCGTAAAGCATAGATCAGGTCATTTTGTTTATTAGCAAGTTAGCGGCAAAATAATACGTGCATATGTGCCAGCAATGAACTGTCGGTGACACTAAGCTGTGGTCATTCCGAAGCTCCAAGCATTTTCTGCTGTGTACATGTATCACAATTATAAAACACCGTTACGACAGATGGTCAAATCCGCTATAAAATCATGGCCTCTTTTCAGTCCAAAATTTCGATAATTCTGACACATATTTTCAACCTTTTATGGCACAAAATAGCATTATATTCATTCACAAGGATCGATTCTAATACACGTAACCCCTTTCCTTCCTGATACCCATTTACCGCGGTAAACAGTGAAGACCCAGATGAAATTTCTTCAGGTTCTGCACTGTTTGCAGAGAGCGAAAAAATATGGCAAAAATGGAGCATAATTTAGAAATTTCTACCTTTTGCCCCTTAAAATACTAAAAGGCTATTCCATACTTGTTCTATCAACATGCCTGTGAAAATCCATTAGAATGAAAAGAGTTAAAAACAAGGTGCTTTTATTTTCTATGCAAAAAAAAGTTTACCTGAAAGAGCTGTCGCTTCAAACTAAATGGAATAGGTACAATATAAGAGGGGGGGGGTGCATAAACGGGCATCAAGCTATGAAAAATTTGACTTTGTGTTCTAAAAGGTTTTATTAACAGCAAAGACATTGAGTGTAACGGTAACGTATACATGCAAAGTCTTTTAAAACAGGTAGGTTCTATTAAAGCTTAAATACATAGAGGATCTTACATGAGTGCTCATGTTTTATTGAATTTATTGAACGAGTTGGGGAAACAAATGACATGCGAGGTTTGTCGAGCATTTTACCCATTTTTCGCAACGAGTTTGAATAATACAAGAGCACGAATGTTAGATTCTATCATCATATGACATTAAAATTAATCTGAAGTCATATTTTTGACGTGAAAAACGTTAGGGTTTTGCCATTATGCGTGACGTTAAAAGCGTTATTTCATAACATTTCCCGAAAATCTGTAATCCACTAGTTGTTTTATCGATTTTTTGCATGGCGTTATTTCACTCCCAGACGCGACAAATTAGAGCACTCAATGGGAAAATATGAGTCAGCACGTTACACTGGTACTTATCTCGCTGTTCGCTATAACATATGGAAGAGGATGATCCGACTTAACATTAGGCCTCTGTGCTCACAAGAAAGTTGGGTGTTCACTATTCAGGTCAAAAGAGTAAAAACAGAGGATCTTACATGAGTGCTCATGTTTTATTGAATTACGAGTTGGGAAAAAAGATAAAATGCGAGGCTTGTCAAGCATTTTCTCTTTTTCGCAACGAGTTTAATAAATTCAATAATACAAGAGCAAGAATGTTGGATTCTATTTATCATATGACATTAAGATTACTTTGAAATCTCATTTGTGTCGTAAAACGTTATAATTTTGTCATTATGTATGCAACGTTGTTATGGACGTCATAACGTTTCCCGAAAATCGATAAACCACTAGTGGTTTACAGATTTTATTGCATGGCGTTACTTCACTCCCAGACGCGACGTCATATGATAAATAATGCTACATCACTTGGCTGCAAACATGAAGTTTTGATGCACCAATGACATCATATGACGTCGCGTCTGGTATAGAAATAACGCCATGCATTCAAAACAGATAAACCACTGGTGGCGTCCATAACAGCGTTGCGTACATATAATGACAACATATGAACTTCTAAAGCCAGCAATGAGATTTCAAAATAAGCTTAATGTCATATGACAAATAAAATCTAACATTCGTGCTCTTGTTTTATTGAATTTTTTAAACACGTTGCGAATAAGCAATGAAATGCAGGGCAAGCCTCGCATTTTGTCGCTTTTCCCCAACTCGTTTAATAAATTCAATCAAACATGAGAACTCATGTTAGATCCTCTATATGTCTGCGAAGTTCCGTTTGACAGTGTATGGCCTTTTGACGGGGGATGGGGGTCTTTTCGTTTAAGTAGATCGCTTCTCACAGAAGTGCAACTATTTTTGTGAAAAATAATGGGTCAAAGTATCCATTATAGGCAAAATTCTTTACAGGTATGCATTATGATGCAAGTTTCCAATACTGACAACATGTTTAAAAATAAAGTTTTTAAAGTTCTAAGGCGTTTGATAGTTGTTTTTTTTTTTTTTTGCTGGGACAGTATGTACAATCGCGAGAAATGTGAAACCTGTGCAGAAACTAAATGCACAGGTTTCATATTGTGTGCAGTTTATCGCCATCCGGGCTTTCTTATAACATGTACATGCACACCACGACAGCAATATTGCTGCCATCATGGTCTTCTATTTTCTGTATTTAAAGTACATATTAAAGAAGGATCTTAAAACTAGGCTTGTCATATTGACATATTTAGCTGGACAAAGTAATTGTTTTTGTCACTGATCGTCTAAAACTGGCATTGGCATATTATGCATGAGTGTGTGGTTGACACTTATATAAGAATCAGGCGCGGATTCAGACAGTATTGTCGGGGGGGGGGGGGGGGGGGTGATCCGAAAATCTATATTTCTTTTTTGGCTTTTATCATAATATAGCGGGTCCGTACCGAAAGCCAGTATTACCTTGTTTACAAATTCGGTTGCATACTGGTGTTTTGGGAACTGTGTTTTTATCGCTCTATCTCTAATGTATGAGATCTCTAATGTATGAGCACTAGTGGGTAGTTTACATAAAGCTTGTCTTTCCTGAAATTTAAGAGAATTTATATATGATTCAAATGACAATTGGTAATTACCAGCACATTATGATCCGGTTCAACTGCTGTTTAACCAGACTGTGCGGGTACGAAGTTTGAGATCCATCTTCTGTGTTCGAACATAAGAAAAGTAAATCAGAAGTGATCAATCGATGGACGGGCCCATCGAGCAACAACTCTCATGCCCCCTTGCACCAGTAATCTGTTTTCAGTAAAAATCCACTATTCATGAAGGGCAAGATCAACACTTGGTTATCAAAGTAGTAGGTGAAGTTATACAAATATGATTCATCTTATGAGGATTCAGAGGTACGCTAAACAATACCTGCCCTGTCTGCACTCCGGAAAAAGGCCCTTATGCAAATTACAGAGGTCAAAGGTCACCAAGTGCATGTTTGCATTTGAAGCGTTATATGCTTTCGGGTTCATTTTTTCAGTTGATACTGGACTTAAAACATGTTAAGAAGAAGGATTAAGGCTGTTTTAATGTTTTCCAGAAAAAGAAGCCAGAAAAAGAAGATAAATTATTGGGTTTTCAGTTAAATCAAAGCACTTAAAGTATTAAAATGTGAGCGATTGAAGAATGTTTAAATTTTTTGTGTTGTAGACGTATCCTAAAATGTATGTATTCATTGTATTTAATTATTTAAAATCAATACTTGTTATTAAAGATCAATTCAGGTTAGATTTTAAGGACTTTAATTGGAGATATAGTCAGTGCTCGTCAAAACGTAAATGTAATGAGTGGATGTAGGGTAGTATTTTTGTTATGCCTGTACAAGTATTGTATCGTTTTAACAGGTGCTAGCTATTCATTTTAAATGTTATAACAAAACAAGCCATTTGGTGTACATGAACACTTCATTAGCAGACAAAGTTAAGGTAAAATATGTAAGTATAATTTGTATCAGATGTCAACAAACCAAACTCTTGAAAATACCAGAAAGATATGTAAAACTGTTGGTGGCTCGTACCAAATACAAAGGAAGACTCGTGATGTATGATGTTTTGCCTACAACATAGTATGCACCTATAAAATGCTTGACATCCTGATAGGGAGTACACTATATTGGAAGCAAGAGAGCCAAACCCTGCATGCCTAAGTTGTGATGAACATGACTTAAAGAATATTATGGAACTGACTGATTATGTTAATGCGTCAAAAAGATTCTTCCAGGCTTGATAAATCTAAGGTTGGTGTTGTTGCTCCTGATGAAATATCGGCAGTATTACTCAGGTCTCTTGTGTGGGGAAGTGAACAAATAATGATTTTGAAAGAACAGACTGATGCAGAATCTGGAAAGGTTTCATGATTCTATCAAACATAATAGATCTCATACTCTCTCTCTTCAATATACCAACTAACGAAGTGACTTTGCAGACATCAGAGAATAAAGGCTCGCCATGAACTTTTTGAAAGACGTTAAGTCAGTAAGGAAGCTTGTCGTGATAAAAGTTTTAAGAAAAATGCATGCCATTAATTTTCAAATACCCCTCTGTATATTGCTGATGCTGGCAGAAAACTCCTTCCCTGTGACAGTAAATTTTTGAAGGTGGGGGTATCTCATAATAACAATAATTGAAGGTCAAGCAATGATGCACACAGTTTGTAGAAAGACCAAAGAAGACTCTTTTGGCGATTTCGCATACGACTTCACTGAAACTACAAGTAGAAATATTGAATCAAGATAAGATGTTTCCTTTGATACATACCAGAACCATCCCATGAAAGGTGCAACTAATGGAGATCTGAAAGCCTGAGATCAATACATCATCTGATAAAAAACAGAGATGTCCTTTTTCTGAAAACTGGGGAGCATTTTATACAATAAGGCCAATCTAGACGCATTCTTATCTAATGAACTAATGATCCACACTGACTCAACTTGAGATTTTCTTAACTATGACTGACTGTGACTCATGAGTCAATTTCTTTATTTCGTTGAGGCATTGTTTCTTTTTTTGTGATGATGTAGTGCATTAGTTAGAAGCCTCCATATGAGCTAAACTATTATCGTGTTGAAACAACAGCTGAATCCATGCCAAAAATGTGGTGCAAATAGAATGCATTTAAGCCACACCGCGGCTTTGGCTGCTGACCATTCTTTATTGTTGCTCCGATTGTTTGTAGGGATTAGCGTTTGGCCCTTATTCCTATATGCAGTGCATACTCATTAGTTTTGCAATTATATCGTTAAAGATGAAAGAGTTGGTTGATATACGTTCAGTGTCTTCTTGCTGTTATTTGGCTGTTAGTGGTCTGTGTCTCTTCTCATGGTGCACCAGGTTGGTGGGCAGTGTATGATAGTGGCCATACTCACTAACTTCTTGGATGTATGTTGAGATTCAGAACTGACAAAAGTTGCATCAGGCGCGATTTTTACTCCATTAAGCCAGATCATAAAGAAACCAGCACATGGGTTTAATAGCACCCGAAAGCCACATCAGATGTAGGGTATGAACGGTTTTGCATCAGTCGCAAGAACACAGATGTTCGTGTACTAAAGTAAAGTTAAGTGTTTGTTTATTATAGTGTCACCCATATTGAAAGGGCCAGCCATTTAACTAGCTGGCTGCTCACCAACCGGCCATATCAGAATAAACACCACTGCTGCAGACACTGAGATTCGAACCTTCGACCTTCCACTCCTGAAGCGGATGCCTTAAACACTAGGCTATCAGGACTGGTACTATTAACATCCTTTTTAAAAGAATTGTGCTAAGGCATGTCCTGCAAACAGGTAGTTTCAAAAGTAAGAAAGAAGACAAAGATCAGAAATTGATACAATTAAGCACTACATCTGACCCTAGACACCACATGAGAAAGTAATAAAAAATACGATAAAATAGCACACACAAGAGAGCCAAGAGGTCAGCCTTTCCCAGCAGGTGACCACAAGGCTACAACGAACAGACAAGAAAACACGACAAACGCAAAACACAAATCACAAAAGTGATCCACAAAAGAAGTACAGCCTTGGAACGGTCAGTAAAAAGACTTTTGGAGGGCTTTAACTTGTTTCACAGCACTATCCTCAAGTAAAGTAAATCAAATACGTTATTTGAACACACTGTGAGAATATGATGTATTATGCTAGCGTGACACTGTCAGTCATTTCAGAGTATATCACAAACAGAACTCATGGAATGAGATGAGGATTTATTCAGAACTCCTCAAGAATTTAGGTGCTGGCATTCTAGCAGAAGAAACTTTATTTTGTGCTGAGCATTTGTCTCAGAAAGCTCTGTAATCATATACATAAATGAGTAGCACTCTCTACTGTTCGTCAAGGGTTCTTAGAGCCAGAAAATAGTTCAATATATTCGTAGAGCCTATTACGAGACTACAGTCTGATAATTGTCTTCTTTAATTTCAAGACAGCAGCTAAATTCACATATTCAGAATAGGTGGCAGAGAGATGAAGATGGTCGACAATTAAAGCCTCTGTTTGATCCATTCCTACAGGCTTGTGGGTGCAGTGGTGTTCAATCGCTATATGTAAACGTCGCAAGTACACCTGCATGTTCTTGTATGGACAGTGTGTGCTCAAACGCATATAATGAACAGTGAAATAATGTTAAAGGGACTGTTAACATATGTGGCTTTTGTTTGATTAAACTAACGAGATAGGCTTTGCACTCAGTGAAAAACAGATCAGTCTAATAAACATCATCTCTGTGCACCAATGACCTTCCAAGCTTTCATCGTGGCTTCAGTGAATATTCTGGTTAGATTGGGTCAATGTCAAGGCTGATTTTGTCAGGCAATGGCTCATATTTCAAAGGGCTGTATATGCAAGGAATGAATTGAAAGCAGTGATGCTTAAAGTTATAAGTTGGCGTACTTTGGACATAAGTACATCAATTGACAATAGAACTTTATTAAAGTAGCATCAGCCTCAAACTTTGCAAAGGATAATATCAAAGGTCAATAGAACAATGATATCAAACTACTGCTGGTAGAAAACATATATTTCAAATCAAAAATTAAATAGTTTAGGTTCATTACATGAAGAAAGCGATGCTCTTTTCAGCTTTTATCAAGAATGCTTCAATACTTTCAGTACTTTGATTCTTATTTTTATTTATTTTGGTGCTGAAAGGAAGCACATTATATTTATAATCTTATATGTACATATACACATTAAAAAGATCATGTACCTGATCTTATCTTAGCTTAAAATCAATCATTGTTTAAAATTTAAGAAATTAAGCATTTTTGCACTCCATGACCTTTGAAGTCTGTCCTTATCTTAATAACCAATTGCCAATCTGCAGACAGACCAAGAATACATGTAAGAAGAGATTCACATTAAAATTAGCACATGCCTGGTCATTTTTAAGGTTAAAACAATTATTACATGAAGAATAACAAAATAAGCACATTTTGCCTTCAATTACCTTTGGCCTATTTCTTGACCTAAATAATCAATTGCGAATCTGCAGACAGGCCTAGCTCTGTTACTCAGACATTGCGCAAGCAGAATAACATTGTCTGCATTCATTAACAAGCCGGCCTCCCATGTCTGCAAAAATGAGATTGGACCACCAGACTAGTAGGATTAATATAAAAGTAAGTAAGGGTGCAAAGATCAGGAGTCGATACAATCAAGTACCACAAGCGACCCAGGATACCAATGGGAAAGTTACAAACTCACAGTTAGACACCACAAACGAGAGCCAAGAGGTCAGTCCTTTCCCAGCAGGTGACCACAAACACATATAAACAGACGCGCACAAAGACATAGCAAACACAAGACAGAACAAAACCATAAAAGATCCACAAAAGAAGTACCACCTTGGAACGGTCAGCAAAATATTTCACTGGAGGGCTTAAAATAGTAAGTGAGTATGATCAGGAAATACCACAATCACAAACTGCAGACAACCCTGTGGCACCGCGAGGAAGAGCCGCTCAACCATCACGAGACACCAGGAAGACAAATTAAGCAAAGCAGCCAGCTCTCTCTTCCCCATCAAGATGATTGCAATACTAGAATGGACATAAAGTAACGTACAACAAAACTTAGAACAATTACAGACTCCCACAATGGGAGTAACAATAAACAAAAAGTCAACAACAACAGAACCACCGCCTTAGAACGGACAGCAGCCTTGGCCACCGGGGAGCTTAAATGCATTTTACTAGTACCAAATCTTCGCCCTAGATTCTGCTGTTGTTGAAGTACAAGAAATGCTCAGCTCGCATGGAGGCCATCTAACTAATGCAATGTACCATCATGGAAAACACTCTAATCAAATTAACACTCCATGATGAAACAAAGAAAAGGGCTCATGACTCACAGATAGTCAGAGCTAAAGAAAACCTCAAGTTGAGCCACGGTAGGTCCAGCTACTGTTAAGCATCAGGCACCAACCCACCGATTAAAGCTTTACGTCAGAGCCGTCATAGAGTGTGAGGCCTGACCCACCGTCGTGCAATTAAAGAGGAAACCATAGCTATAAACCGTGACTAGGTTTAAAACTAGGCATGCAGACTGTCGCATGATTTCCAAATTATATCCAACCTTTACATAACGTTTTACTATCTTTTTCAATTGATCACTAAAATTAGGTATTCCAACAATTTGTTTGAATTTATAGACTAAATCACCATAAAATATAGGTTCTGATATGCCTTGTTGCAGAAGAGTTTTTAACCCAATGTTGTATTTAACAATTAACTCTGAGTGTCTGTGGTAGAATTTAGAAAATGCTTTTCGAATTTTATGATATCTATAACCTTGTTTTAATAATTTAGCAGTTAAAAATAAGTTTCTGTTGTTGAAGTCATCAACATTAGAGCACACTCTAGCAAAACGAATAAGCTGAGAAATATATACACCATAGGAAGGAGAGCGAGGAACATCTCCATCAAGAAATGGGAAATTTACTATTTCAAAATCAAAATCATCCCGTTTATCATAAATTTTAGAAGAAACTATGCCATTTGTTATTGACAAGTTCAAGTCCAAAAACGGAGCTTCAGTATCAGAAGAATTCGTCTTATTTAACTGAAGTTCAGTGGGAAATATCTGACCTACCATTTGTTCAAAATAAGGATTATCAATATTAAGCAAGTCATCTAAATATCTGGAGGTAGAGTTAAAAGCTTCAATAATATCAGCTTGATTATTGTCTGACAGAGACAAAATTGGTCTCTCTTAGAACAAAACAAAAGCAAATCTGCAACAAGTGGAGCACAATTAGTACCCATTGGAATACCGACAATTTGTCTATATAATTTTGAGCCAAATCTTATAAATAGATTGTCCAAAAGATAATGGAGCGCATCACACATTTTCTGTCATGACCACAATTTATATCGTTTAGATTGTTCAGAAGTAAAAAAGGCATTTTTATCATTACAAGCCAAATAAAGTGAGCCCTCTCTGTTAAATGTTTGTTCAATTAATTCTGTTAGTTTTTCTTTTATTAGATTATGAGGCAATGAAGTATAGAGAGTAGAGAAATCATATGTTGACAAACCAGATGCTAGAAAACCTCTAGACTTCAATTTATTAAGAATTTCACCTGAATTTTAAATAGATCAAAATAATTTTTACCATTTCTTTCATAAACTGTTGTGCAATATTTAATGACATGGTTTTTAATTGCAGTGAGACAAGAAACCGGTTTAACGGCGCGCCAACCTCACCCTTAATTCAGATGTGGATCAAGACACATATATATTTGGTTTGCATGAAAGACCCCTAACTTATCAATGCATCATCTCCTAAAACATATAAATCAAGATATAACAAGGAGATGAAGCAAAGATAAGGACTCAACAGTAAATAAAACTGAATACCGGAGCAAAAGAAATCCAACAGGTAAACCCCTGTAGGCCCGACAAACAGCCAAAGCATCAGGCCCCTACCAGCTCATCAATAGATAAGTCTTTAAGTCGCAACCATCATAAAGTCTGAAGTCCGACCCACCGGCGTGCAATTAGAAAGGAAAGCAAAGTTGCAAACCGGGATTGGGTTGACCACCAAGCATGCAGTCTGTTGCAATACATTAATGTTATAGCCAATCGTTTTGTAATTGGAAATTATTTTAATGAACTGCGCTAAAAAAATAATTAGAGCCAACAATATTCTTCAATTTATACACCAAGTCACCTTTTAAAAGGAAGACTTTCCCATTTAAATGGCGTTTCGCTGATGGGCCGACAGTGGCCCGAGGCTGTATGCTGACTTGGAATATTGTCGACATTGTATCGTTATATATAGCGGAAATAGAGAACTAATGACAAATATGCGTATTTAAAAGACAACAAAAGGTGTATTGACCATCTGCGTAGCCGCATACCCAAATGTCAATATATCATACAAAACTATAATATAACCCATTAATGACTAAAAGCATGAACAATTCAGACTGGTTTATCAAAAGGGACTTTTTGGAGAGAATATTTCAGAATTCAACCTTATAAACACAATTGTTCTGGTTTAGAAACGATAAACGAAACACATTAAGAAGATATGGTACATGTACATGATAAGTTTGGCCAGCACATGAGCTTAATAAAGGTCCTCGGACAGTATTCATGAACGATTGCCCATGAAAATGGCCAGAGAAAAGTTTTAAAGAAAACAATATGTTTCCATGAAAATGATAGTAGGTTCTACCCTCAAGTTATCCGCAAAAGTGTTTTTCTCATAGGACAAGTACCAATTAAAAATATGGGTTGAAAACCCTGTTTTTGCTATTTAACACATAGAAAATAGAAAATGTTTTACTGAAGTGCCCCCCCCCCTGTGACAGAATTAATCCTTTTGCATACAGTTGTAGTTTTACATTTCACACATCATATAAAAATGGTATGATTGGTCACGGGGGGGGGGCGGGGGCGCTGTCAAAATGCTCAAAAACAAAATATCATAAAACTTATTAGGAAACTAAGTTTGTACAAATCTGTAGGTAAATACCAATTTACAATGGCATGTATCAGGGCTTTTGTTATGATTGTGTACCAAGTAATTAACTGTCTTATTTCTCAACCAAAACATATGTTGTGGGTACTAAAAGAACCGCCGCAATGAGATGGTTCTTTTAAGCACCAAATTATAGGTTAAAGCTGATGGCTAAGAAAATATTTACTATTTTACACTCAAAAACTGTGTTTATCTAGACTCTAATGTATACAGTATGTAGGTATAATACACCTCAGTGAACAAGTCAAACTGGCTGAACTTAATACATAACAGGTAATAGTCAAAAGTCATCGACAACATACTTATTTGGAAGAAACGATGAAATCTACTCAACATGTATTTTATGCAAACGCATCACTTTCATCTCAAGTTTTATGCCGCAAACATTATATTTCCATGCCTTTAGGCGAATACAAGGCGAAACTTTTAATTTCTGTGGAAACAAATTTGGTCACAAAAATACCCCCACCCCTTTAAACTTGAAGTCCTGGCATGATCATGCAATAATTTCAAAATTTGTTTACTTTGCTAGGTGCACTAAATGTAAGGGTTTGATTTAAGCATAAATAGGGGTACGTGCATTAAGGGGCTATTTTGGCCCCCTCTAGAGCAAAAAACTGAAAGTTGCTTTTCACCAATTTCATCCAATTGGCTTATTAGAAGAATAGGCCAAGTGTAAAATTCTGATATATATTTTACATTTACCGGTTGCTATGGTAACCAAAATTGCAGACAAAATAGGCTTAAAATAGAGAAATTGCCATTTTAGGCCAAATTTGTGGCTTTTGGAGACAGATTTTTTAAGAATTAGATATCAGTACAAGCAAATACTCAAAAAACATTTTATATGTTGTGTGCGGTGATAATTCTCATCATCTGTTAAAATATTTTTTGGTATTTGCTTGTGCTCTATATTAACTCCTCTGTTACATGTCTCAAATTTGCTCCAAAATGGTCATTTTTCTATTTTCAGCCTATTTTGGCGGCCGTAAAAGTCGAATCAATACCAGACCTTGACACTTTGGCTATTGTTCTAATAAACTAATAAGAAGAAACTTGTGAAGAGTAAATTTTATTTTTTGACCTCATAGGGGGCCAAAATAGCCTCATAATGCACGCACCCCTTTTGTTGTCATTTATGCATTATCCTAACCACAGCCTGTCAAAATTTGAACAGATTGAATATGAGACTGTCCGAGGTCCTTGGTACTTAAAGTTACGATGTATATGGGAAAATGTCACCTTTAAACGTCCATGCTGACGTATCATGCGGCACTAGGGGATTAAGTTAAGATCTGATTCTTCACCTACATCCATATAACTGTGTAAGCGAGCATCAAAGTCTCTGGTGAGTCTGCGCAAATGCCAAAAAGAGAACACTTTTTATCATGAGATATTTATATGTTCAGTTACTGTTACAATGTACGTATGTCAAGCTCATTTATTCTTTAATTTTCGATAACGATCTGGTTTGTATCTTTTCAGGTTTTATGTGAAAGTTTGAAAGACAAAACTGTTGTCACAATGAAGTGGGTAACAAGTACCAAGTGCCTAAAATGTTTTTAGAAACGGATTTATCACTGACGACGATTCTGGACTGGTATTGGATATTTGGGAATAAGCCATTTTGATTTTGATAATCATGGCGATTAGATTCCGCCCTATCCTCTAGCCTTAAAACCTGAACTATTTCTGAGAACAAAGCTTAATTCAATGAGGTAAAGATGAATAATTATGAAGAACGTTCATCAACGAATATGACTGGTTTACACACATCAACATACATCTCATTTAACCTAACAGACATGTTAAAAAATCAGTCAGATACACAGGAAGCGCGTTTTGAAATAGAGAGATTAAATGACAAAGAATTGGTATACCTCCTGCCGTCTATAGTCTACACGGCTTTACTTATGGTAATAGGAACTCCAGGCAATGGTATTGTGCTGTATGTTTATTTCTTTAAATGGAGGAAAAGTACATCAAGAATGTTTATCTTATTCTTGACTGGATTAGATTTTTTGAACTGCATCACGACACTACCTATGGAAATATTTATCATGCGTTATTCGTTGATGTTTGACCTACCATGGCTGTGTAAACTTTCACGGTTTGGAACTTACACAATGAACAGTGCATCTGCTGCCATTTTAGTTGCTATAGCAATTGATAGATTTAAACGAATATGTCGGCCTCATGGCGAACAATTTAGTTCCAGAAAGTCCAAGTATATTTGTATTGGGTGTATTATATTTGTATTAATGCTGACGTGGCCTGTTCTTGTTTTGTTTGGGACAAGGTACATCACACTGGGAGCTGTCATTGGCACTTCATGTTTACTTGAAAACCAGTTCGATACGTCTACATACCCATACATATACTTTATCATCATGATGGGAAGTACTGTGATCATATTCACAACGTTGTCAATCCTGTATTATTTTGTTGGTCTGCAGATATGTAAACATAGAATGTTAAGACAAAGGCGTCGCCAACGCCAGGCCAAAGTCCTTGTAGAGAAATCATCAACAAAATCAAACAGTGCTAATCTTCTTAAAGGAACCGAGATAGATGATCTTAAATCCGCACCGTCTGCAAAAGACAATCTAGCTAAACAACAGAACCATGTCGCCACTCAAGTAGAAACAAATGATGTCAATGTACATGTATTAAAGGAGGTAGCACCGTGTGCAGTAGACGAGGAATTAACAAGTACGTATGTACAAGTATGTGAAGACAATGTTCGGAGCGAAACTGTCGTCAAGCAAAGAATTGAGCAAAATGCTTTGGATGTAAAGAAAGTTGATAATGAAAACATACAAAACATACCACTAGAGCCTATAAAAGTTTCAGAATCACGTGAATCTACCGATAAAAAGAACGGACTGTCTGAAAGAAATGCACTTTTACAAAGCTCGCCAGTCAGACAGAATCACACGAGCTGTATGAGTATTAACATTCGTATAGGAAAGTCAACATTGATGTTATTTCTCATCACGCTAGCATACATCATCAGTTTTCTACCGTATTATATCCTCGCCATCATACGACAATCAGACAGAGGGTTTGTTAGCCAGCTCTCCGATGGTGGCTACATGGCTTATCATTTTTTCCTTCGTTCCTATCAACTGTCAAGTGCTATCAACCCAATTATCTATTCGTTCTGTAATGCTCAATTCCGGACATTTGTTAGAGATCTCTTTCTACGGAAATCTAGACAAATGCACTAATGGGAATGTGATTAATGGTCCATGGAGTAGGGTTATTTGGAACATTATTGGAGTTGTAGACTGACTGAAGTCTTAAAACATTTATTTCTTATAATATTGAGCCATGAAATGTCAACACAGATGAGCCTCGTCGCGAGAAAACCTGTATTCGGGGGTTTGCGAACAACACAGGCACAGACCAGCCTGCGCATCCGCGCAGACCAGCCTGTGCATCCGCGAAGTCTGATCAACGCCTTTGTTATTCGCTTGTTGGAAAGTATCATATCTAGACTTGCTAAAAACGAAATTTTAGTTTTCTAGTTAGTCTTTGTAAGTCAGGAGAGTGGTTTGAGTCTCGCTTTGTTGGAAACTCCGAAGACAGGTTTTGTCTCGACGAGGCCCATTAAAAAACGAGTGTGCGCAAAGCAAAGATTTATATTAGCATAAGCATCTGCCTAGTCTGATCAGTCTTAGCTTAGCGCTCAGTGGATAACTAAGGACTCAATGTTTCTCCACTCGCACAGTGAAGACTCTGATCAGACTGAGCTGATACCCAGGCTAATCTGAATCTCCTCGTGACGCACAGATGAATTTTTGGGTGTCTCATATATATCTGCTATAGGTTAACAAGTATGAACCCTGGGCTAGTTATCCCCCGCCGAAGGGTAAGAGAAATAGGTTTGGCGTTGACCTTCCGTCCATCAGCCTTACCGTCCTCAGCCATAACTAGGTAACCAAAAGATGGAAAGGGGCTCTTACAAGGTATGGTAAATTAATATAGGAGTCTGCCCACGCTTGAAATTTAATAATATTATGTTTATTAATTGCCTGAGGTATGACTATTATATTTATGGTGCATTTGAGTTTGTATGACATTCCATTGCTAATATATGACGTCATGTATGATATTACTACCATACCTTAGGGTACCCAGATATAAACATTTCTAAAGTAACTGACATATCATGTCACGGGCGCAGAAATGTTTATTGAAATAACTATATCATTGATAAGTTCGTTGATACTATAAGTGGCTTTGTATGTATTAGGATAGTTGCTGGGCATTCATTTTTACGACCTGGTACCCCAATTTTCAACTGTATATTTTGAATTCAGTCAAATTTTAAATAAGAATTTTAACTCTTTGCGGTCTTTGTCAAGATACCATTTCAGCATAAAAGCTATCCATATATGTTAAGAATATTTTGACCAAATTTCATGAAATTCAAGGACCTGTAACATATTTTTTCAACTTGATTTAAGCTCATGGTCCTAATCCATCGAAATGTAAAAAACACAATAATTTTGCTTCAGTGTAAAAAATACTTGAATACTTGCTTAGTTTGAATCACCATGCTAGTATGCTTATTGGCAGAAGTTGATATGTTCAGTGTTTTCCCTATTATCGATTGGCAAAGAAGAAAACACTAATATTTGATATTAAGTTCTATGATTCTTATTTAATGAAGTGCTTACACAATAATTTCGACCAAAATGATACAATATGGTAACACCTGTACTTACCACATCTAGTTTCTAACGATAACACTAGATCTAACCAATGTGACACTTAACATGTAACATAATTAAGAATGTTAATTCATACAGAAGAGAAACCTTATGTCAAGTCAATTCATACAGGAGAAGAACATTATATCTATAATTTTATAATTGTAAGCCTAATTAAAAACCCGGATCACAAGAATAGCCCCCTGTCAAACCTATTGGTAAAAATTAATTATTTTGGTAGCAGAGAACTCTTGGCCCCAAGGTATTGCTAATTTAATGCTTAAATCTTCTCTGTTTATTCTGTTCTGTAAAACTGATGCTGATTTCCATCAAATAACAACATTTATACTTTAGCTGGCTGTGTATTCAAGGCATACAACTTCGCTTCTGGACCTCACTATTTCATGTATAACATTGTTCTTTATTACCTTTGATAAGACTCTATTACACTTTATTATGGTCACGGCACCAAAATGTGTTTTTTAGTCTAGTTCAGTTTGGATGTAAAGGTAATGCTTGGTCTTCTTGTTTTACACATTAATTGCTATGGTATTGTGTTTCTTAAACAATATTATGCAAGACTTGAGGAAGTGATACACATTGTCATGGCCCCATAGTGCCATGACAAGGGGCCATGATCTTCGGCATTTCCTACTTTTGAATCATTTGAATTTGGCTAAATATGTCTTTCCATAAGAAAAGTGGATATAGATTTAAAAACAACCTCCTTCTGTCGAGTTATTGATTTATTTCAACTAAATAATTAGTTTAGCCAAAACTGACCTATACCCATAAGAGGAAGGAAATGACAAAGTTACTGGTTTTGGATTTTCATGAAATTTGGCTGAGATCAGCAGGATATATATGGCATGTTTTTGTGATCATATGATATCTTGACAAAGACTTGAACATATCTATCTTCGGAATTGAATGTTGAATATTTTGTCAATTTTTGAGAAAAAGTATTGAAATTTTATAATCACTTCTTCAGAAAACGTAAACCATAATTTATCCAAATGGTTTTGTGGTATTAATATAATGCCTATGGTATTTTGGAGTCAATCTAGATGACAAAACATAGAAAGATTTAGGACATAGAAATTTAGAGACAGGTATACCTTGAAAATATTAACCTGATCCTGGCCTTTATCATTAACATAATTTCACGGCCGATTTAGCATCTAAATATATCTTCGGCGTTCATCGTATGTTCTAATACGGAAATGCACGTGATACTTTACAGCAGAGTAAATGTATATACCGCTATAATGATCAATTGCATACCGGTTACCTGAGTGGCTCAGTGGGTAGAACACGTGAATATTTATACTTTTAAGCACTGCGTTGTAAGTTCGAATCCCATACGCGAAATTGCAGCTTTTTTTTTCATTAACTGATCTCCTTTTTGCAATATCGTTTCTCCTTTTTATTCAATTTGATCTGTTTGGTGACAACAACATTCTCACGTCGGATCCGTAACACTGTAGCTTTAACTCTCGCATGTCACCTCTTCTGCTTGCAACATGAGATTTCCTACAATGCGGCATTTTGACATGAATATATACAGGTGAGTCTGTGGGCCTCCTTATAAGAATAGAAACTGTTCATCAGTAGCTTAACAGGCATCCAATATTCAATCGATTAGCAAAGGCTCTGATCAGAGTGTGCTTATGCGCAGACTGGCCTGAGCCTTTGCATATCGCACATACCACATTGTTGGAAATCTCATGTTGTGGCTCATATATGGACCTCCTTGATGCTCTTTATAGAAATGCTCTGACGAGCTATTACCGATTTATTTTGCTTTGAAGCCAAGCGCAGGAGTGTTTGTTTGTTTTTAATGCATATTCGCAAACTAAATTTAGCTTCCAGCATCAAGAAGTTGTCATTCATTACATTTTCAAAGAAAACTTGGACTTACAAAGTCTTGTGTTTAAGTGCGTTTCTTTAACAAAGTAAAAATGAAATTTATAAAAAAATAGTGGGGTCAGGCAGGATTCGAACCAATAATGTAATCATTTTGAGTTATGTTGACTAACCACACGACTACAGTGGAAAGTACAACTTTTTTAAATTATCGACGGATATTACAGCAATTGCACCAAGACGTTCATTTCCGTAATTACTCGGAACATACCGATTGCACACGATCCACCATGAAACAGTATATATTCATTGTTTTAACTGTTATAATTTATTCATGCATAAAGGTCAGGATCAGGTTAATTTAGTAGAGGTATACCAACTTAAAGTCGAGTATAAGTCAGGGTTGCTTCCTAAGCCTTATTCTTAACTATCTAATTTGATAAATACATTTTCATAGTTTGTATATGATGAGTTATTAATATGCAAAGTTTAAAGAAAATCCATGCGTGGGCACAGATGTAAGTACCCCTTTATAAAACTTATACTGAACATAAATGACCATAGTGTGAATAGAGGTGTTATACACTGAAACGAAGTTCTAAGTGGCCACTTTTAAATTTCATTTTTTCTTACTTAGCGCTAATGATATTGAAATGATTTCTTGCCCAAATATGTACAATTAAATGGACTAAAGTTAAGTGGTGCATTGGAAGATTTTCTATCACTTTACAAGTTTTGGGTTCAAAAATGCAAAAAAACAACAACAATTTATTGAAGAAAGTAAGGGTTTTGAGCGCAGTTTTTTTGCGAATGGAAGTACAGGTGATTTCAAACCCCTCTACCCGACTAAAAAACGCCAAACCTCTACAATTTTTGCTTATAAACAATTTTTTATGCTTTTTTTTTTTTAAAAAAAATGCTCATTTTCTACATTTTCCAATTTTTTCGAAAATAATCAACTTCACATACTAAAATCATTGTATGTAAGCATGTTAGACCAAGCATAATAACGCTTGATTAGCCTATTTTTTAGCAGTTATTCTTTCAAGACTGGTGTCCACTTCCGTTTAAATGTGAATGTTTAAAGGTCATTAAATGGCATATGCCAAAGATATTTTGGATTTTTTTAAAAACAAAACAGTGAATCTTATTCATAATAAATAATCGCTGAAAATTTCAAGGCGGTACCACAGATAATAAAGCGTACAGAGCAATGCAAAGTTGATATGCAAGTTGCATGGTTAAAGCTAAAACTCTTTGATTAAGCCGTTGATAGGGGCTGCCTTCATGTTAACGTAGAAGAGAAACTGAGAATTCAGTTGTCACAAAACTTTTGATTCTTTTTCATCTTATATCACAGCTGTTATAATAGCTTCAAACTAATCAAAATATGTTAGTATAACATATTTGAGGAGTATTTTATATCACAGTAAAAAGTGTGACTTTTTGAAACGAAGGTACCTATACTCTGGCTTCGTCTGTGCATGATCTACAAGTCATTTTAAAACTGAAAAAATTTCAGAGTCTTGAAAAAGCCTTGAATTGTTTTATGGAATTAAAATTTTGAATCAGCGATGTTCACATTCTGAACAAGCGCAAAAAATGTGTAGGTGGCCACTTATAACTTCGGTTCAGTGTATTGCCCTTTGATTACCTAAATTTCGATGATTTTTCCGTCCTCAGTCATAACAAAGTAAACAATAGATACAATTTCAACATATATGACTCTAGTGGGGTTATGCACGTTAAGTATTACTAGCGTATCTTTATAGAGGAGGCATTGCCCTTTGATTGCCTATTTCGTCCTCAGCCATAACTCTGTAACCAGACGATAGAGTTGCATGAAACTTATACTGATTATGCACGTGAAGTTTAATTGGGGTGTCATCAGTTATACTGGAGGTTTGTCCCTTGATTCCCACAATTTCAACCTCAGCCATAAGGCCCATAACTATGTCAGCAATGGGTGGAATTTCATGAAACTTACACTTAATATATATTATGCACGTGAAGTTTCATCAGGGTGTAATCAGTTTAAGAGGAGTTATTGTCCTTTGACTTCCTACATTTGAATTTTTACGTCCTCAGCCATAACTTAGTAAGCAATAGAATGGAGTGCATGAAACTCATACTGAGTATATAGGACTATAGAGTGGTTATGCACCTGAAGTTTTGTCAGGATATCCTAAGTAACAGAGGAGTTATTGCCATTTGTTTACTTTTATTTAATCGTTTATTCCAACATCCACCAAACTATGTAAAGAATGCATCGAATTTCATTAAACTTATTCTAAGTATATATACGGTCAGACATAAGTTAAGCATCGCCTCAATAGTTTCCTAGAAAACGAAGGAAGCTTTCATGTCATGATTATTTTCTTGTTTTATTTATGAAAATAGATAAAGTGGTGACAATTTACAGCAAACTTCGATTCGATTACCACAAAGGTAAACAACCAGGCATGGTAAATGCACATTCACCCCTAAAAATGTTTATATGCTCTTACCTATTATGATATTTTCAAAACGCTTAGACATATAAAGTGTTAGTGTCATATGTTACAATATCAAAGACAAGTTATGTCTGAAAATTTCATATTCATATCTCAAAAAGAATAAAGTTCTGGATGTGTAAAGAATGGCATGTTACTTAGTGATAATTCAAAAATTATAAACACACGATTAACTATCTCTCTGATCCTCTATCACTGATATGAAACTTTGAGTTCGACAGAATCAGTTTGCTACTAGTTTGAAAAAATAGGTCTAAATTATTTCTGCGTTTATTTGAATTCAAAGTAAGCACTCTTGGTTGAGCTGTGACACTTTTTAAGGCTACACCCGAAAAAAGGGGGTGGTGTATACAGGACATCGTAGAAATTCAGCAAAATGACCAAATGACACTCTGGTATGTTTAGCAGACCATAGGAAGACTAGGGTAACAAAATATTACTAACTGGTTGTTCTTCTGAAGAAATTAGTACACGAAAAAGGTCTCTAAAATAATGTTTGGGTGATGCTTAACTTGTGTCTGACTATATATATATAACGATATTGGCGCACTTCGAATCGAACTATAGTCCCTACTATAGTAACTAAAGTTTGATTCGAACACCTAGAGTCGCTACTAGGGTGACGTCACGAACCTATCAGAGATGGTCGGGGTATCGTTACTCTAGTAGATATGTTCCCTAGCTGGTTCCCTACTCCAGACCTATCTAGCACGATGGGTTCATGATCTAGCACGATGGGTTAATGATCTAGCACGATGGGTTCAAGATCGGTCAGTAGCCTCAAAATGATATGTTTTTGTAAAATAAACCTAGCTTAGCATACTTTTTGGTCCCACTTATTCGTAATTGATTATTAGAACGTGCTGTGCAGTTTATAACATCCTTTTTGTCTACGACGAAGAATTGAAGTGGAACATACAGGGCTATTTTTTTTTATTTACTTGCCAACCAACTACGAGGGCTGTTCAAATATGAATGCAAGTAGCTTCATAACATTCTTCACATATATGCTACAACAAAATGGTTAACGTTTCTACAAAGGACTATACGTCACCTTTAAACTGGCACCAGACCTAAAGAAAAATTCAGCATACTTATCGAGCTATAGCCCATTGAAAGAGGGTCATGTTAGTATACTAACAAACTCAATGCTTCGCACATATACCAGTGATATAGACGAGCGTATAATTCTTCGATAAACAGGTGAAATGTCTTGAATTTTTTAAGGAAGTATCCCCATATTCTTATATAATGATTCTGTGAAACTTGCGAAAATTCGACATGGTTTTGTTTAATTACAACGAATAGTTTTCACTAACTTCTGCTAATGTTTGCAAATAAATTGTAAACAAAACACCACCTTTCAGTTTTCAGTTAAACTTATCTCTAACAAAATGCACGAAGCAACATTTAACTAGTTTTAACCCAAGGCAATATGTTGATTGCTCATTCTGAGTTCTTGCTACAAATTATTGATGGATAGTGGGTAATTTTTAAACGCTGAAATGCATTTTTATTGAGTAAAAAATGCCTTAAGTGAGGGGTTATAGAATTTATACTTCATTTTTTGTCATAACATTGCGGCTTTATTCTAAATTTGAACGTAAACTTTAAGGTTGACCAATATATGCATTATTTACAATAAAATTACTCACCTGGTCTTGAGCACTAGACAGATTGAACATATTTTAATTAATGTAAACAAGTCGTTAAGAGGCAGAAACTGCTTGAAAAAATGATATAAAATGTGATTACTCTGTAAATAGAGGACGGTGCGTTTTGAAAACTCCCTTCTGACATATTTAGCATGTTTTCAGCAAAACGCAAAGAAAACGACACAGCGATGTTCATTATTACATCACCAATAGTTAACTCAAAATGACGTTTATCATAAAATTAATGACGTCACAAACGTACCTGTTTACTCGTGATTGAAACAGGATTATATAATCTTTATTCTGCAAGCAACTTTTGGATTGTTACATAAACTTGCATCTAAAATTCGGTGTGATTTTGTCTAAAACTTACAAAGATATGACACTATATCCGCAAAAGTACCAAAACGTGCATTGCATTTGCTTCAGAAAAACTTCAGTATAGAGGAATGTCCTTAATATAAGGCTCTGTAACTCGAGAAATATAGTGAGTGTTACTTTATGTTTGGTGCCATTTTAAAGGCGACAAATAGTTCCTTCTAGAAAGGTGTGGCATTTTGTCGTGGCATATATGTGAAGAAAGTTATGAAGCTACTTGCATTCATATTTGATAAGCCTTCGTAAAAGTTCCAACTTAAGTCGTTCGGGTGTAAACGTGCGTGCACATCTATTACGTAAGAACTATAGTAGGAACTTTAGTTCGATTCAAAATGCGCCATTATGGTAAAGCACAAGAAGTTTTGTCAGGGTATTCTAGGTAAAAGAGGAGTTATTGTCCCTTGATTTTCTAAATGCCAATAATTTTAAATAAAAATATTTTTTTTAAATCAATTTTCTTTTTGAGTGGCCGCTTAAGAAAAGTTTTACTGTACCTATAACAGCTATGTTATGTTAATTGTATTGATCTGGAGAATCGCTACAACAATAACAGGTAGAAATATTTTGATTTTTACCAATGGGAAAATGTTGACCTCAAGTTGACTAGTAGGAAAGCAAGTGTACGTATACTATTCTTCGTGGGATGAATCAATGTAATTCGTTAATTAGTTTGATCATCTAAACAGAGTAGGTAGAGCCTTATAATTGTGGTTGGAACAATAGTAGCTATTATGCCACGTACGTTGTGAGTCTGCACTCTAAAATAAGTGCAAGTTAACACCTTCCGGTGTACATGTTTGATCGCGACAAAGACTATATTTGATTTCGACAATATTTCCAAAAATGAGCTGACTTAAATGTTGTTGTTGTTGTTGTTGTTGTGCTGCTGCTGTTGCTGCTGTTGTTGTTTTTAAATTAATTAAAACGCATCTGCTGTTTCAATCGTAAGAAATGTATAGACTATTTAAACAGTTCACAATGTTACAGATTTTAAATTGTGTTGCATTAAACCTGCTGCATCAATAAGCCAGGGACATCAATCTTAAGCAAAACTCAGACAAAACTACATCAAGGCCTCATCGCGAGAAACCCCGATTTTCTGTCATCCGCGCACTCTGATCAGCGTCTTTGTAATGCACTCTCTGGAAAGAATAATACCAAAGCTTGTTTCATCGAAAGCTTCAGCAAAATAAAATAGGGGACCACCAAAAGCATTCACTGATCGCACAACCAATGCATGGCACATGGACGGGTCAAGAGTAAGAATCACACTGGTCAATGTAAACGCACCGGTGGTTGCTACAACGAGCTGGTGGTTGCATTTTACAGCACCGGTGGTGGCGTAAAAGGTAAAAAAATCTATACCTGTTGACTTTATCATTTATTTATAAACTTGCATTTATTTTATTTGTGATTACACCTGGCGCACAGACCACCGTTAACATTGCAGTTTATGGCTCTGCCAAGCGATTGGTGATTTAATTCATGGTTTGGACTGCAAATCCAACAAAGTTCTGGAGTTTTGCCGTGACAGGTGTTTTTTCTAGTGTAACTGCCTAAATTGAGTGAAATCTGCATGTCTAAGCGCAGCTGTTGTCATATTCCTATGAAATAACATCCAAAAAACGATTACTACTTTGTTTTTTTTTTCTTGGTAAACTAGCAAATGTTTTATTGAGGAATTTTTATTACAACGCACTGGGAGCATTTTTTGACGCATTGATACAACGCACTGATGGTTGCACAGAATTCCTGTGGTTGCTGGTGCAGCCTCACCACAGCATTCCCTCTTCTTATAAACGGTACATAAATTGCTATTTGAGCCAGCACATGATATTTCAGTACCAGGACGAAGACTCAGGTGAGCCTATGCAAATGTACAGACTCGCCAGAGCCATCTCTGCATAGAAAAAATAGAGAGTAGTAATCGTTTTTGGATGTTATTTCATGGGACTATGATAACATAGCTGCAGCTGTGCTTAGACATGCAGAATTTCCTGAAGTTAGGCAGTTACAATAGAAAAAGCACCTGTCACTGTCAAACTCCACAACTGTGTCGGATTTATCGGTCAAACCATGAATTAAAACGCCAATTGCATGGCAGAGCCATAAACTGCAATGTTTCTGACGGTTTGTGCGCATTGGGTCATCAAAAGTGAAATAAAAGCAAGCTTATAAAGAAATCATACAGTCAATAGGCATAGATTTTGTGTTTTTTGTACACTGATGAAGGCTCAAGCGTGACTCTGCAAATGTGTAGCCTCACCAGAGATGCTCCAGAGCTAGCCCTGTTCGCACTTTGAGAGTGTTTCCGCCTATTTTTCAGATTGGCCCCAAAACTTTTTATTTAATGAGATTGTTTGTCCGTTGTGATACATAAAATTACTTAAGAAGCCTCCATGCGAGCTTAAAATTTTTTTTTGTGCTTCAACAACAGCAGATTCTAGGGCGAAGATTTGGTACCAGTAAAATGCAATTTTAGCACCCCAGAGGTATAGGCTGCTGTCTGTTCTAAGGCGGTGATTCTGTTGTTGTTGATTCGTTGTTGATTGTTACTCACATTACAGGATTCTGTAATAATTCTATATTTTGTTACTTTATGTCCATTCTTGTTTTACAATCATCTTGTTGGGGAGAGAGAGGGAGCTGGCTGCTTTGCTTAGTTTGTCTTCCTGGTGTCTCGTGATTGTTGTGTGGCTATTCCTCTCAGTGCCATGAATTTGTCTGCAGTTTGTGATTGTGATACTCACTAATTTTGGGTGTCATTCATGCGAACAGCGATGGCTTGGGCCACATTTGCTTGGTCTAGTCTGAGCCTTCGTCACAGTTTAAAATTCTCATGTGGTGACTCAAATGGCGATTGAATGCCATTTTGTGCGAGCAGCGAAGGATCTGGCGAGTCTGCACATTTGCACAGGCTTACTTTAGCCTTCGTCACTGTACAAAATCTCTTGTGCTGCCTTAAATGGCGATTTGTGTGCTATTCACGCCAGCAGCGAATACTGGTGAGTCTGCACATTTGCGCAGGCAGTCACTGGACAATGTAATAAATATCAAGATCTCTTGTGCTGGCAGCAAAGGCTCTTGGGAGTATGCACGTTTGCATAGGCTCGCCTAAGCCTTCTATACAGTATCGAAATATCATGTGCTGGTTGAAATGGCGATTTTTGCAATGTTTATGTGAACAGCGAATGATGTGGTGAGGCTGCACCAGCAACCACAGGACTTCTGTGCAACCATCAGTGCGTTGTATCAATGCGTCAAAAAATGCTCCCAGTGCGTTGTAATAAAAATTCCTCAATAAAACATTTGCTAGTTTACCAAGAAAAAAAACCAAAGTAGTAATCGTTTTTTGGATGTTATTTCATGGGAATATGACAACAGCTGCGCTTAGACATGCAGATTTCACTCAATTTAGACAGTTACACTAGAAAAAAGCACCTGTCACGGCAAAACTCCAGAACTTTGTTGGATTTGCAGTCCAAACCATGAATTATATCACCAAATGCTTGGCAGAGCCATAAGCAGCAATGTTACCGGTGGTCTGTGCGCCAGGTGTCATCACAAATAAAATAAATGCACGTTTATAAATAAATAATAAAGTCAACAGGTATAGATTTTTTTACCTTTTACGCCACCACCGGTGCTGTAAAATGCAACCACCAGCTCGTTGTAGCAACCACCGGTGCGTTTACATTGACCAGTGTGAGAATAGGGGGCCCGGATTGTACTGAAATCACACGTTGCAATATCTGTCCTTAGAAGCATTGCTACGTACCGCCCTCAAGTAGCAATTGGACCCATCGGATCCAATTGCTTCTTGAGTGAGGTCCGTACAGCCCTCTTTGAAATACTTTGATAACCAAATTAAAAATGCCAGGACCCCCTTAACGGAATTTTCTAAATCTGCGCATGAGGTACATGTTTTCTAGAAGATATAGGATTTTGTGAAGAAAAACACACACAATTAACTTCTCGCCCCCATGGCTAGTTATACGTGGTACTTTAGATAATACAATACGAATACATTACCCTTATCACAGAATAGCAAATACATTTAGCAATTTTAGCAGGAAACGCGGACCGCTGTTTAAAATCCGCATTTTTATTTCTTCTCTACTGAGATTGACAAGCTCACAAATCAACCATTCTTTGCGAAGATATTTTCCCATCAATGCTTTTCATTTTGCGTGGAAGTGGGTCAATTATTCGACCGCATGGTTCTGTGATGATTATTATCATCTTTGTTTGCAATTTGTTGTGCTTTCCTTAGAAGGTCAATAACTTAGACTATTACTTTGAGAGCGAATGGGCCAATTCACGAGCGGTCGGAACTATCGCATATATGCGAAGGTCTCGTTAAAACTGCCTTGCGGGTGTAATCAGTGGGGTTAGAGATCTAAATTTTGACCTGAATACTTGTGAGTATGAATCTACATCCATACTTTGTATTTGCGAGGAGAAAATGCCCTGGCGAGTCTGCGCCATTGCCAGAACCTTCATTGATGCGTACCAGTATCTCGTATGCTGGCTCAAAATTACTGTAATCACGGCAATTCTTCTGACATTGTGATTAGATATATTGTGTAAAACGTGAAAGGCACTGGGAAATCTTGTTATGGAAATGATTAGATTTTCTTACGCTTTTAAGGATGACATCTTTATTTTTGAAGTAGTTCATACAATAATAGAACTTGTCACATTTACGAACAGAGAAGGCGCTTATAAGTATGTCCGTGTGGAGGCATTCTAATATACTCAATGTTTCATCACAGAGGAACAATAATGAAATAACAGTGACAGGTTTATATATGTTTCAGTAGAAGTTCTACTGATGACCCCAACATTATTTGATATCTTAGAACATCATTTCTCAAAATTCCAGTTCAGATGGTCACTCAATTACCATAACCCTAACATGTACAAAACTAAACACTATCTGCCTTATAACTTGAATAGCTGTCTCGGTATGCGGAATGCATATATAATGCATTAAACTATTTTTTAAACTAAGAGAAGAAACTATGAAAGGATTTCTAGTCCGCTCTAGAGCAAACAATATTGAAAATAGAGAAAAAACCCTTATGATTTTTCTGTTATTTAGAAACAAATAATTTTACAAACAAAGTAATAAATGTAATAGAAAAAGATAATGGTGAAATTATTACTGACCAAAAACAAATTTTGACAGAGACATAAAAATACTATGAGACCTTGTATGCGAGTAAAGAGAATGCTTTAAACGATATAGATTTAAATGTTCATATACAAGACATAACTGAACTAAATTAAATGAGGATGAAGCTTTGATATATGGGCCTTTTTAACACTAAAAGAAGCAGGTAAAACTTAAAACAAACAGGAAAAAATGATAAAAGTCCTGGTACAAGTGGTTTCCGGCAGATTTTTACTAAGTGTTTTGAAACAGTTAGGTACATTTGTATTGAGAGCAATAAATGCTGGTTTTCAAAATGGAGAACTCTCAATCACTCAACAATATGGTCTTAAAGTGTGTATTCCTAAGGAAAATAAATCAAGAGACTACCTAAAAACTGGCGACCTATTACTTTATTGAATACAGTATACACGATTACATCTGGATCCATTGAAACTATGATAGAATTAAACAAGTGTTAGATAAATAATAATCACAGATCAAACAGGCGTCATTGAAGGCAGATTTATTGGCGAACGCACAAGGCGTGTGTACGACTTATTACAGTTTACAGATGAAAAACATATCCCAGGGTCATTGCTTCTCATCGATTTTGAATTGGAATTTGACTCCGTGTCACGGTCTTTCATAAATAAAGTACTAAACCTCTTTAATTTCGGACCCTCTATTATAAAATGGATAACAGTATTAAATAAAAATGCATGTTCTGCAGTTACTCAGTGTGGGCACTTATCTTCTTTTTTTAAGTTAGGTCGGGGTTGTTGACAAGGTGACCCAATTTAACCATATTTGTTTATTCTGTGTGCAGAAATCCTTTCGATTAGGCTAAGAAACAACAAAAATATTAATAGTATTAAAATTGATAATGTACAACTGAAATCTTCACAATATGCAGATGATGCCTCTGCTTTTCTAGATGGAAATACCTCTCTTGGAGATACATTACAGGAGCTTGACACTTTTGCAAACATATCAGGATAAAAAACGAATTTTGATGAAACACAGGTAATTTGGATAGGAGCAAAAAATACAGCACAGACGCAATAAAAAAGATTGGAACTTTAATGGGTAACAACACAATTTAAATTACTGGGGATAACGTTTGGTGTTGATCTAGATAAAATGATAGGTATAAACTACATAGACAAAATAGCACAAATAAAGAACTCCATAAAATGTGACGTAGAAGATTTCTTACCCCTTTAGGAAAAAATAACTGTCATTAAATCACTTTTATTGCCAAAAATAGCTCATTTATTGATATCGCTGCCTTACCCGGACATAGAGATTTTAAATATTATCAGTGGCATTTTCTTTGATTTTCTGTGGACTGGTAGAGCTAAAACTAAACAATCTGTAATAGTTAAGCAGTATTTTGAAGGTGGTCTTAATATGATAAACTTGAATGTTTTTTCTCAGGCACTAAAATCAACAGGCTAAGACGTATCCTTCAAAAAGAAAGCAAGTGCCAAGTACTGATCAAAACAATTGTTCAGATAAAAAATGTTTTAATTGTGACTCTGATTATACTGATTCAACTTTAAAAAAAGTAAAAAAATATTTTTGGAGGATGTACATAAAGCTCTATCAATTCTTCAGAAACACTTATGTGAACTGTGACAAATCCTGTCCATATCAAACACCAATTATTTGCAACAAAAATTTACTGGTTGTGGAAAAATCTTCCTCTACAAGTCGTGGTTAGATAAAGGATTTGTTTCATTCAGGTTCTGATGGATAATGAAGGTATATGTAATCTCAACTTCCATGCCTGTATTCAGTCAACATCAATCAAAACAAATTTTCTTTAGTATTAAGGAGTTTTTGAATGTATCAAAAAGCGTATGAAGAAAACCAAACTGATCAATAAACTTGACAAAAATATAAGTGCTCCAATATTATAGTTCAATCAATTCTTAAACAATAGAAAGGCTCCCAAACATCTACAAAATTTTAAATAAAAAATAATGACGAACCAACAGGAAAAAATAAATGGAACCGTTTATACCAATTGACGAAAAGTCATGGGAATATATATTTATGGCCCCTTTCAAAATAACAAAATGTACAAAGCTTAGATGGTTTCAAACCTGTATAAACCATTAAATTCTAGTCACAAATAAATTTCATTACCAGATAAAACAATGTGATAGTCATAATCCTTCTTTCTGTAGTACTAATGAAGGAGTGCTCTAATATCCGACAATTACTAAAAGAAGCAACAGAAAAATTCATGAAATGAGTATATCACTAATTTTAAATTAAAGAAATTTTATTCTAGGCAATTTTCCCCCAAACACTTCGGATACACTTCAATTTTTGATGCTTGTTGCAAATATTACATCAATATGTGCAGAGGAACACACAAACACTTGAGATTTTTGGAATATACGATAAATGTTCACTCACTATTTCAAAGTCTCAGAGAAACTGCAATACAAAGAAATGAATTGCAAAACTTCCTAGAAGCTTGGGCACCATTCAAGAATTTGCTAAATGCAAATTTATAGCAACGTTTACATCAGCAGAAGTCAAAAAAGACAATAGAAAATAAAAAAATATGTACAGATAAAATGCTCCTTAATAATAATGATTTGATAAAGATAATACCCTACAAATATAATACAAAATAAATAAATCAACCAAGGATTCTTGACATTAAGTGAATAAAACCTTAAAGAAAGAGCCTACAAGAGAACTGGTGAGCCCCGCATGACTGGTAATGCTTTCTCTTCTACTGGAGACCTCAAGATCTAAGTCATTCTAAGAATGATCCTTCATTTCGCAATGGACAAGAGACTGAGGTCTTAACTTCTTTCTTCTTCTTCTTCCTACCCTATTTTCTGTTTCTTAATAAATTCTGTTAAAACTAGTTTGGTTACAAAATCATTTTACCCCTAAATACCTAATAAATAAGCTGCTGTAGAATTAAGGTGACTGGAGGGTATGAAAGAATGAAAGAGAACTGTAAATAAACTGCAAACATCCTGATAGTTGCCTCTGGGCTATCAAGGTAAATTGTAACAGGGGCTTATCAAATAAATGATCAAAAAATATTTTTTAAATTTTGAAAGAGTGACTGGCCCTGATTTTTATTTTACTGTTACAGACACTTTAATAAAATTAGCAAAAGCTCAATAATGCGTAAACTAAATTCTAAAGAGAATGGAAACTATACTGAAATAGTACTTTGTCAAATTGTAGATTAAAAGATACTTCTGCTACATTTTTGCAAAATGAGTTGTTGCTCTTGAATCTCTATATTCACATAGAAAATGGGTCGTAAATCTACATTTTCTCCAATTTCTTGCTTGCACAAAGTCCAATTACACTAAACATTATGGGATAATTGATATGAAACATCTTCACGTCTGTTAACGTAATTTGTATATACGTTTGCGACACACATGAGTAAGTGCCTTTGATTTTACGCTTTAAAGTGAAAGTATCATCAAAATTGGCCTTATACATGTACATGTTAATACACCAATTGCCCAAAATGTTGGTAATTTGGTGGCTTCTGTAATTGCCGTTACATTATCAGCAACAGAAATGCACATTTGCAACTAGTTGAGCCATTTTAAGCTACCATCGCACCAGTTACTCATAGATATAGTCATTGAAACAATACACGTATATATGTATTTTTAAGGAAAACTTTCATTTATTTGTTTTAATCAACACCTACAGACAACATCACAGTCTCGTGACTATTATTATTATTATTATTATTATTATTATTATTATTATTGAAAATTGAGTGCACTATTATTTGATAGACTTTTTAGCTCATACATAATGAACTTCCGGTTTATGTGAAGGTCACGTTTTGAACAAATTCTGATAAACATATCATCGGCGTACTCAAGTAATAAATATAACACACACTATCCCACGGGTTTATTGCTATACCCCTCAGATAAACCCTCTATCATTATCAGCCCGAGAGCTAAAGCTCCTGGGCTGATAATGGGTCTCGGGTTGATACTTCAGGCGATAACCAAACCTCTTAATATCATCGATATACTCGTTCATTATATTGCAGTTTTATTGATGATATTATACTGAAGTTTTAAAATATGCGTAACTTTAAGCCAATAGTATACATGTATGTCATATACACTGTGTGTCTTTGCTGTAAATATTGTACTGGTCATATTCAAAGAAATAAACCAAATGTTTGATCTTTCTGTTAAAAGACAAGTGATGCTGACTAATAAATCAGGCACTGAGGTTATAAAACTTTTTTTCGTGCTCAACTCAACTGAGCATGGAATTTTAAATGCTCATTAAATCTAAAACGCTTAAAATAAAGACTTTTCTTGCTTTTAGATGCTCAGATGTTGTATTTATCATGCTCATAAATGTTAAAATTTCAACAATTGTTGGCATTTTAACATTTATGAGTATAATGGCATTTTAACATTTATGAGCATGATAAATTTCAAGCTCATTTGAGTTGGGCACGAAAAAAGTTTTATAACCTCTTGCCCAGGAATATATTTGGTTAACTTAAATGTGGGCCTCGTAGTGAAAACCCCTGACTGTTGCATGCGAACAACCAAGATAAATATCAGCATGCGCATATGCGCAGTCTGGTGTGCACACTTATTATTCGTTCTCCTGAAAGTTCAATAGTTCAGCATCCTACATGTACCTGTTTTGTTTAATATTCCAGAAAGTCTCCGTAGCTGAGCTGCCTGGACTGAGCAACACCGGGTCAAAAAACTCGAAGTCTGGTTTTCTCGCGCCGCTGCCCATTTAATGGGGAACTGAAATTATGGAGCCAACACGCAAATTGAGAGAGTATATGTTCCCCGACACTTGATGTTTGTCTTCTAATATAAGAGCTATCTTGAAAGGAGTCTTTAAACGAGTATGTTTAAATGACAAAAAGTAGCTGAGCATGATAAGGAAATACCACAATACCACACACTGCAGACCAACCCACGGCACAGTGAGGAAGTGCAACAGAGCTCCAAGACTGACAAGACATCAGTAAGACAGTTTTAGTAAAACAACCAGCTCTCTCTGATTGCAAAACTAGAAATGACACTACAGGAAAACATAAGCAGGATCAAACATATATTGTTTGATAGACGTTACATCTCGCTTTGTTCCATAATATGTCATTTTTCTTTCTATGGTGTTAATTGCAGGTGTTTATTTTCGCTGCATTTTAACTTGTAATTGTGTTTCCGTGGTATCTTTTACGTCATAGTTGTGTGATAATTTTGTTTTTGTTTGCTTGTGTTGATACAAATACGTCACAGTCAACATGTTTTCAGTCATGTCAGGACGTTTTCCCGTCCTCCTCTAAGCAAAGGATAAAGTATCTTGCTCAAGAACACAACACCGTGTCCCCGGTGAGTCTCGAGCTTGTGCCTATTCGATCCCAAATCTAAAACTGTCACTGCACTCCTCATCATCCAACGTAGCAATTTTGAAGTCTGATTCAACGGAATTGACCGATGGTATACATAAACCTGGTCCCGAGGTTAATAAACTTTTTCCATACTCAACTCAGCTGAGCACGAAATTCAAACTGCTCATAAAAGCTAAAATACCGACAAATAAAGAAGTTTCTTGCTTTAAGTCTCTCAGATGTTGTATTTATCATGCTAATAAATGTTAAAATGCCAACACGTGTCGGCATTTTAACATTTATGAGCAGGGTAAATTTCGTGCTGAGCTCAGTTGAGCATGGAAAAAGTTTTATAAACTCGGGCTCAGGTTTATGTTTACAAGTTTATGTGTATGGGATATTACGTCTGTGTATGAGATAAATATTACGTCTGTTAGTCTGGTGGGACTGGGACTTAACATTAGCATGGCACTAAGGAATGTTTTCATGCCAGCTGGCCATATGAATTACTTATAACTAAGCAGATCGCTAGCTAAATGGTTTATTTAGTCTATGAATATTTCTAGAAGGTGAAGTCTTTCTCCAAGTGATGATAAATACAAATTTTGGTAGACAGGCTCCGGCCTTTGATTCAACAGGCTTTAATTTAACTTTGAAGAAACTGGGACATATTATACAAATGCCCAACTTTCTTCAAAGTTAAATCTAAGCTGTCTTATAAAGACTGAATTCTGTCTAAATTTTTGACACTATATGTATTGTTCCAATTCGCATTAATGTTGTACGGAGATGTTTCTAAGATGAATAATTATATTTCTGTTAAATGGACCCCAACGCGAGAAAACCTGGTATTGTTGCATGCGAACAACAAAGGTGCAGACCAGCCTGAGCATCCGCGCCGTCCGATCAACCACATTGTTATTCACGTAATGGCATCTAAACTTACTTGATGTAAACTCCCTTATTCCAGCTAGTCTCTGTAGCTTAGCAGCTCAGTTTGAACCTTACCCTGTCGGAAACCCCGAAGACACGTTTTCTCGCGACGAGGCATTAGAGGTCGTTTAAGTGATTAGTGGTGTTTACCTTTTGGTGGTGCGCATGCTTATATGACTCTTCGAATTTTAAGTATACCCGCCAAAAAAGAAACGCACCACTTAGAACTGTTCAACTCTCAGGAAGATGACAAGTGATAGGCCAATTTAGTTTATATCAGTGCAAAGGTATGCCAGATACTGCTGCGTCACACGTCTTTAGCAATCAGGAGTCGAAGTTGTTTTAAAGAAAATTTGTCATGAACCAAGTGGGGGTCAATTTGTAAAGTCACAGGAAATAAGTGTTTTTATAATTCTCTCTTGCTGGATAAGTTCAAGCAATTGGATTCATCTTAGTAGACCAAATTGTACCCAAATACTTATTCTTTGCAAATTTTATCTTTAAATTCAGCATTCGCGATAACTGAACACTATGTAGCCCATGTTTTGTGACTACCCTTTGGATAACGATTCCACACTGGGGATAAACCTAACAAACATTTACAGATTTCAACAGTGTTTTAATCAATTTAAATGATCCTAACTGTTAAAAATGGATTTTGGAATAACAAAAAAGATCATTTAACACATTGGTTGTCTCACATAACAACAACATATCGTTTTCATACTTGGCTAATGTAAATCATACTTGGAATTTCATGTAGACAGTAGCGTTAAGTTAACGCTTCCAAAACTCCTTTATCCTTCGTCTTGATGTGTTTTGTGCCTACACGGGGAAAGTACAGATGCACATCTTTGTCGCATTCAAGTTTCAGTAAATTTTGATCAGAAATGAATATGTCATGACAATTTTCAATTTTCGTATTAAAAGGAGATATAAATGGGAAAATCGAAGTGGTGCGTTTCTTTTTTTGTCGGGTATACATATAAAAGTAAAAAAAGAAAAAACGGCAAAAATCAGGAAGCGATACAATCAAGTTTCACACCTGACCCAGAATACCACATGGAAAAGTAACGAAAATACAATAAATATCACCAACAAGAGCCAAGAGGTCAGCCCTTTCCCAGCAGGTGACCACAGGGCAGCAATGAACAGACGCGAAAGCATGAGAAACACAAAACACAAAAAACACAAATGATCCACAAAAGAAGTATTACCTGGGAACGGTCTGTAAAAGTATTTTACAGGAGGGCTTTAACCGGTTTCACGGCGCCAACCTCACCCTTAGTTCAGATGTGGATCAAGAAACATAGATGTTTGGTTTGCATGAAAGACCCTAGCTTATCAATGCATCATCTCCAAAAACATATAAATCAAGATATAAAAAGGAGACAAAGCAATGATAAGGACTCAACAGTACATAAAACTAAATACCGGAGCAAAAGAAATCCAACACAGGTAAACCCCGTTGGGCCTGACAACAGCCAAAGCATTAGGACCCTACCATCTCATCAATAGATAATTCTTTAAGTCGGGACCGTCATAGAGTCTGAAGTCTGACCCACAGGCGTGCAATTAAAGAGGAAAGCAAAGTTGCCTACCGTTATTGGGTTGACCACCAAGCATGCAGTCTGTTGCAACACATTAAAGTTACAGCCAATCTTTTTATAATGGGAAATTATATAATAATGAACGGCGCTGAAAAATTATTAGAGCCAACAATCTTCTTCTACTTATACACCAAGACACCATAGAATTCAGGTTCCGAAAGTCCTTGGCGCAAGAGAGATTTAAGTCCAACTTGGAATTTAGATATCGGATCATAGTATCGTTTATAAAAAGAAAAGGTTTTACGAAGTTTATGATACCGATAGCCTTGTTTAAGAAGTAAGTTTCTGTGTTAACAATTTATTGCGAGTCTTGATGCAACATGGCTAGATGCAAAATAAATGAGTTGAGAGATATAGACTCCATAGGATGTAGAGCGAGGAACATCACCATCTAAAATAGCAAAATTGACAATTTCAAATTCAAATTGTCACGTTAATCATAAATTTTGGTAGAAACAATACCATTAGAAATTGACAAATGTAAGTTTAAAACGCGGCTTCGGTATCAGAGGTATTAGCTTTATTAAGTTGGAACTCTGAAGGGTAACAGGCACTCATCTATTTATTGCATTATTGATGACAATCGAAAGTCATTAAAGCACTGTTATGCCTTAGTACACAGTTTTTCATTTAATGAGGACGGTTTACGGTATAGTGTTCTTCCCCGGGCTGAAAAGAAAGAGCCAATTACAGATATTCTCCACTGAGCAGGAACCTGAATTCTCCTACCCGGTACCTGTTTCTTTTTAAATGAATCCCAATCAGTCGTTGTGTCTTGGTGCACTCTTAGCGTAGACCGTTTTATCATTTTATGCATATCAAAGAAAGGAGAAGGCACACTCTAAGGCTTTTATCTTGTTATTTTCGATTAAACTTGTTTTTTTATATGTCATATTTTCTTTGCCTAGAAGAATTAAAATGGTTCTTTAAGAACATAATTTGGTTTATTCCAGTGATAAAACCAGAGGATCTAAAGGTCCTGAAGCGCTCACCTGATCTCCTTAATAATGTTAAACTAGTAATGATGTTTATGAAACACTATGCCCTCAACCCTTAGCTTGTCAAGACGGGTTTATAACACAAGTGTCATCTTAAGTTTGAAGCTTCTAGCTATACTTCTCATTACCTGACCAAGATTGAAGCTCATAGCTGTTATAATTTTCGAGATATCTTGATTACAAAATATCATTTTTACCCTTTAAAAGGGGCATAGCTCCACAAAAGGGAGATAATCCAGACTTAAAAGAAATAAGTGTCAATTATATTTTGATGAGGAATCCTTATGAAATTTCAAAACTGTATCTTAATAAATTTTGAACGGACGCACAGACGGATGGACGGAAGGACAAGCCCAAAGCAATACGCCCCATCAACTTTTCCAAAGTTGGGGGCATAAAAATGAACAAATAAAGGGACTGATAAGCACCATGTGGCTGTTTTTTTGTGACGCGATACAACTCATCACTATCAAGCTTTGTACCAAATTTCAAAGTTCTTCGTTAAGTAGTTGCTGAGAAATCTTTGACAGATAATAGTCATTGGAGAGAAAGATAAATGAACAAATAAAGAGACTGATAAGCAACACGTGGCTGATTTTTGGTTACACAATACAAATCATCACTATCAAGCTTTGTACCAAAATTCAGAAACCTAAGTTCAGTAGTTGCTGAAAAATCTTTGACAGAAAAAGAAGTTTACAAACATACAGTCAGACAGACAGCGAAACATTATTACAGAAAAGGCAAAAACTATATATCTCCTATATACTTCGTACCGGGGGTATAATTAGGGATTAATATGTAATATGACTTCCTTGAGTAATTCTCGAGATATCTTGATTACAAAATACCATTATTACCCTTTGAAAGGGGCATAACTCCACAAAGGGAGATAATCCAGACTTAAAAAGAAATATGTGCCAATTAATTATTGATGAGGAATCCATTTATACAATTTCAAAACTGTATCTTAATAAATTTTGAACGGAAGCTAATAAATTTTATACGGACGCACGGAAGGAAGGACAAGCCCAAAGCAATATGCCCCTCCAACTTTTCCAAAGTTTTGGGCATAAAAAGGAACAGTAAAGGGACTGATAAGCAATATGAGATTGTTTATTTTGTTACACAATACAACTAATCACTATCAAGCTTTGTACCAAATTTCAGAGTCCTACTTCAAGTAGTTGCTGGGAAATCTTTGACAGATAATAGTTCATTGGAGAGAAAGAAAATGAATAAATAAGGGGACTGACAAGCAATATATGGCTGTTTTTGTTACACAATACAACTCATCACTATCAAGCTTTGTACAAATTTTCAGAATCCTAAGTCAAGTAGTTGCTGAGAAATCTTTGACAGAAAAAAAGTTTAAAAACAGACAGACAGACAGAGAAACATAATTACAGAAAAGGTAAAACTATATACCCCATATATAATTCGTACCGGGGGGTATAATAAGGGATTAATATGTAATATGACTTCCTTGAGTAATTCTTCCGTGTGCCTGGTCCTTTCTATGTTTCACTTGTAATTACGAGCGAACGAGTGGAATTTTTGTCCCCTACCCCTTTGATCCCAAGTCTAACGCTCCACAATTTCAGCCACTGCGCTGCTCTCTACACTGTATTCAAAATGGGATACATCCAGGTTTAGCGTGCTTAGGCCAAATAACAAAAATACTTGTGTTGAGGGTATCCCGACCCTTACTAAATGTACTGGTGAATCTTAGAATTTTTTCAGGTTTTCTTATTTTTTTTTAATTTTATGCATTTAGAAAGGCGATATGCCTTTCGAAATGCATAAAATTATATTTTTTTATTATTAAAAATTATCTAAAAAATATGTGTTCGGAATATATTTGTGCACATTTTAGACTGAGTAAGCACTGAAATGAACTTGATTCGGATTATGAACAGCATCACGAGAAAAACTGTTTATGCCTCTTGAGCCTCGTTATTATTGTCTCATTATTAGAGCCTCACTATTACCCTACCTAAAATTTTCAGACCCGTTACCCGAAACACACTACCTAACTAGGCTGTGATTTTGGAGGATGTCTGGTATTCAGGAGGGAAAGCTTGAATTTCTGTTTACAGTTGATCTCTAGTTTGTATATGACCCATACATGGCCGATATTATGACCATTTAATTGCTTATTTAATGCATAGGACCAGTTAAGCAAGTATTTTCAGCGTAATCTTACCCATCATTTTTAACATGTGTTTTGGGTGCTGAAAAGAACCGTCTCAGTGAGACGGGTCTTTTGAGTTCCACAACATATGTTTTGGTTGAGTAATAAGAAAAAAATGATTTTCTGTTACGCACCCTTATCTGGGGGCCTGTTTAATGTCTAGAAAACAGTAACATTCAACACTGAGAAGGAGCGAACAAACAAAACATGCATAAAAGGCTATAAAGCTTTGTCAGCAAACTCCATGTCATATTTCATTTCTTTTTTTTTTTTTTATGAAAGCAAGGGAAATCTGTCCTCAGCCCTCCCAATTTAGTATTACATATACAGAACTCCTTATGGGACATTATCTTTCTTGTTTCTTAACAAATGTATATGTTATGGGTAACAAAATCTAGAGGACCTGAAGGTCCTGAAGCGCTCACCTGATTTCCTTAATAATGTTAAAATAGGTCAAGGTCCATCTTAATTCATCATTTGTGCAAACCTGGTAGGGCCCACATCCCCAATGCTACATACCAAGTACCATGGTCATTGGCCTTTTGATTCCAGAGAAGAAGATATTATTTAAAGGGTTTATACCTTATATGGGCATGACAGCCATCTTGGTCATGTGACCAGAACAGTTTGTATAATTTTGGCTAACATATTGTAAGGTGTCTTCTTATGAAATTTCAGTTCAATTGGCTAAGTGGATTCTGAGAAAACTGTTGAATATATTGATGGGAATCCAATATGAGTGACCTTGGCTGAAAGGTGAACCTTGACCTTTGGAAGTTTTTTAGACATTGTTTCATTAGGTTTAACATATCAAGTGAGAATAATGACTTTGGCTTCAACAGTATTCAAAAAATCAAATTTTCAAAAAGAATTCCCATTTAAATGCATTAGGAATTAATTTGACCTTGATGTTTAGTACGCCAAGCTCAACCTAGGATTCTCATTTGGACAAACTTGGTAGGCCCCACATCCCAAATGCTACATACCATGTCCCAAAGTAATCGGCCCTCTGGTTCTGGAGAAGATTTCTAAAGAGTTTTTACTATATATGGGCATGGCGGCCATCTTGGTCATTTGAACAAACTTTGGTTCCCCCATCCTAAAGAGTTTCCATATAAAATTTGAGTTAAACTGGCCCAGTGGTTTCTGAGAAAACTATGTGGGACTCAAATATGAGCGACCTTGACTGAAAGGTCAAAGGCCAACTTTTACCTTTGGGACTTATGTATAGCCATTGTTTCATTATGTTAAACGTATTAAGTGAGACTAATGAATTTGGCTTCAACAGGTTTCAAAAAATAAACTTTTTCAAAATTGTTCTTATTTAAATGCATTAGGAAGCAAATTTGACCTTGACGTTAAGTAGATCAAGGTCAACCTAGGATCATCCTTTGAACAAACTTAGTAGGTCCAACATCCCCAATGCTACATACCAAGTCCAAAGGTCATCGACCTTCTGATTCTGGAGAAGAAGATTTTTAAAGGGCGTTCACCATATATGGGCGTGGCGGCCATCTTGGTCATGTGACCAGGACCATTTGAACAAACTTTAGCTCCCGTCTCCATATGATTTGAGTTCAATTGGTCCAGTTTTTTCAGAGGAGAAGATGTTTGAAAATGTTTACGGACGACGGAGATATTGGTATACTATAACATCTCGGGGTTTTGATTACCCACAACATCCCTGAGATGGTGCTTTTGAGCACCCACAGCATATGTTTGAGTTGTGCAATAAGAAAATAATCTAACTTTTACACTTAACATTTTTTGACTTAAGAATTCGCTGAAGCTGTGCATAAGGGGGGAATTCTGACCTGTATGCACTGACTGACTCAAGATGCCTCAACTAAGTTTTAAGAATTATTCAAAAAATGCCCAACAGTTGGTTATCTCACTTATCAAAGGATGAAAGACGAGCTGATACTGGGTTTGAGTTTTTGGTAGCTTATTTTCTTAACCGAAATATGCTATATAAATTTTAGATAAGATCTGAAAACTCATGCACATGCTAGTCTACTTTTTAAAAAAAATATGAGGGGAGTTAATCCATGGATCATAATACCACTCAATATGGGCCATCATTGGCCCGCAATTGAAAAGCTCTTTAAATGGTTTTTCGCTGACAGGCTAATGAAAGGCCCAACATTCAATGCTGGCGTGGTGGCTTTGTGATTTTTCAGGGGATCCGGACCAGTAGTGCTCAGAACCTTATATTTTTGTAATTTTTCAGGGTGTCTGGACCCTCTGTCCCTTCTCTGGATCCGCCCATGGTTGTTTACATTCTTCAAAATTAGTTTTTCTAATAACGAGGCTCAAGCACCACGAATAGTTTTTTTCTCGTAATGCTGTTCATAATACGGAATCAAGTTCATGTCAGTGAATGTGCACTTAATTCACGTGACAGCAATGCATACCAAATCTGTGGGGGTTCTTAGACAAACGTCAGGCATTTAGCGATAGTAAGAGATTAAAACTAAAACAGGATAAAACACAACAATGTTAAAGCAATTCTTCCCGGTATCAAATAAAACTATCAAAAGCCAAACAAAAAAGCTTTTACATGCATATTGAATGTATCAACTTGTCATATCTGCACTAGCATTTCAGAAGATGATAAAGAATCTTTGCATGCTGGAAAATATCTGCACACTGGTAAATGTATACGTCGATTTGCTGGTATTTACGCGTATTGCCGGTACTTCATAGACCGGAAGTGGTAGATATTTGTTAATACTACATAGAAAAACATGCCATATGCCTAAAGGACTATAGACTTCAATCATTTTTAAGTATTCAGTATGTGAATGGCGATTTATGAAAGCATTTAGGAATAGATTCGAGTACCGATACTCGAATATATTCCTAAATGCTTACATAAATCGCCATGTGCATGCCGAATACTTAAAAATGATCTAATTCTATAGTCCTTTAGGCATATGGCATGCTTTTCTATATAGTATTAACACCAATATCTATCACTTCCGGTCTATGAAGTACCGGCAATACGCGTAAAAACCACTAAAGCGACGTATACCAGCGTGATAATACGAAAGAGCAGATTTATTTTTACGAAAGAGCGGAGAACTATAAGGCAAATGAGCGGCTGATTTAATCATTTAAATGAGCGAATTTTCCAGGTTAACATCCAGATGCAGAGGTGGATCAATGACTTCTGACAATGGGACTCTCAAGTATAAAGGTGATAGGGTTCGCTTTGCTGATTTTATCTAATTTATTTTTAATATACCATGAAAATGAAATAATTTGGTCTAACTGAGACCAAATTATTTCATTTTCATGGGATATTTAATAGCGGGGAGGGGGAGCCAACCCTCTCTGGATCCGCCACTGTAGTGCGCTCCTGAGAAATAATGGTCATTACAGGTAATACGACTGAGCGAATACTTATTTAAAGTTCATTACCTGGAAATTATGCTCATTTGAATGAATTATCCATCCGCTCTTTTGACTGTATGGTTCTCTGCTCATTTCATACTCCGTCAAGGTATGATTTCCGCTCAAACGTAATTCGCCCGACCGGGTGGCATATAGAACTCATTATCCATATCTTTAGGTTTATCCGCGAAGATTTCCTTGGTGCTAAGCTTGGGGCGCGGGGGCAGGTGGAGATGTACGATATCCCCTGTGCATATCCCTCTCTTGCTTGATGTGTCTGTAGGCTGGAGGCGGACTGGGTTTCACTGGACTCTCTTTGGTATTCAACTGGACTTCTGATAGGATTCTGAAATCAGAAGCAAAATCTGTTTAACCCTTTATGTACAGTCTGGTTTGATACAACAAACTTGAAATATTCCACTGTATAATTTTTGAGGGGTCACTGGTTATAATTTCAAAATTAAATTGTATTTCTTTCTTTGAAGATCGTTTATGTCATAGCAAACAGTGTAGACCATAATGAAATACCACATTATGCGGCATTTCATCTGGGTCTACACTGTTTGTAAAAGAACGCATTTAGCAGTCACTAGTATGCAAAGGGTTAAGTTAAAAGTTTTACACTAATTAACTGACAAAATCCTTTCAGAATCAGATCAGACTGCTCCTAATGTGGGCCTTCACTGTTTGCCATTTTAATAAGTTGTGTTTTCTCAAAAAACTGATGATTATAACCAATTTTTCGACTGTGAATATAATAGCTACTCTATAACATCGGAACTGCCTCAGCCAAAGCAGTGGAATCAGACCTCGGATGTACATCGAGGATCTACTTTGATAATGTGATGATGATATTACATAACGTGACGTCAACCATGCCAACACAATTACAAGTGTAATTGCAGCAAAACAAACGGTTATTAATGAAGGTTATGATTTTTCAATATAATATCGCTATTTTATTGAAAAATCATAAATTTCATTTATTCTGTTGATAAAAGGTTTTGGGTAATCAAAATAATGGATTTTAATAAGACTGGACCCAGATGCTACAGTACTATTTGTCCTTACGCAAGTTCCAGCTAATTAAATGGAGCTTTTTCGTACATAGTACTACGCATAGCGCCTTACGTACTCGAATTGTGCCGGATTTTCCCGATAGACTCTTTATGTGCCAGAACCAAATTACTTAAGCGGGAAATACATGTGCAAACAAAATAGTCTCACATAATTACTCAAGAAGGATGTGCAAACAAAATAGTCTCACATAATTACTCAAGAAGGATGTGCAAACAAAATAGTCTCACATTACTACTCAAGAAGGATGTGCAAACAAAATAGTCTCACATAATTACTCAAGAAGGATGTGCAAACAAAATAGTCTCACATAATTACTCAAGAAGGATGTGCAAACAATATAGTCTCACATTATTACTCAAGAAGGATGTGCAAACAAAATAGTCTCACATAATTACTCAAGAAGGATGTGCAAACAAAATAGTCTCACATAATGACTCAAGAAGGATGTGCAAACAAAATAGTCTCGCATAATTACTCAAGAAAGATGTGCAAACAAAACAGTCTCACATAATAACTCAAGAAGTATGTTCAAACAAAATAGTCTCACATAATTCACTGTGGTCATACCACTACGGCAATTTGGGTCTCATCACTTATTCCGGTGTTTAGGTAACTTTCTCATCATGTTCAATTTCTTCATTTAATTACAGATAAACACCACAAAAGGCTTGGGTTCCGAACGAGTTTTGTTCATCAAATTCAAATTGTATCTTTTAGCTTTGAAATTATATGAAAACTTTAACGTTTGATGTCTAGGCATGAAATAACTTATTACGGTTTTGTCATCGTGGATAATTAATCAAAGACAAAACTGTATAAATATGACTAAACCGTAATTGACATTTTTTTAATATAACTGTAAAAACACATTTAAAATCTGATTTTATCTCCGTTTCGGCAAAACAACACAGAGGTTGTTAACTAGAGGACGCAATCTCGAATCAAACATATTTGAAAGTTCTCATCTTTGTCAGCCTTTATTTGAAGGTAATTTTACTATAACACCGGAGTGGATGACGAACCCCAAATTGCCGTAGTTGTATGACCACATTGAGTGATGATGTATGTGCAGGGAATTTGCTACAGGGTTCCCACAAATTAAAGGAAGTAAAATTCCTTGACTTTTCCCTGACCAAATTCAAATTTCCCTGACCCAAAATACATTGTATCGGCATTTGTCAAGCTTTGTGGGTAAACTATGAGCACGATTACTGAACAGCAATTTTAAGCAAATGGTCCTGTATAGTGTAGGTAAAATTTGATCCGTTCATCAAAACTCTTTAGATGGTCTTTTCATTGACTTACAGTAGTGCTTAAATGCCTAGCATTACTACCAGAAAGCAATTTGTTGTGCAATTGACCAGACGCCAACTGTCAATCAAACAAATCGATCAGCCAATGAAAGTCAAGCAAACGCACACACCTTCCTGAAGTATGCCGTTGGCCATTTTTCTCAGACAAACAAAGACTGTCCTAGATTGGTAAAAGCTCGGACCCAGTATATATATAGACTTGGACACAGACACTGGCAACAATACACAAGTGAATTTTTTAGGTCGAGGCCGTGGCCGAGGCCGAGGCCGGGGCCGAGGCCAGAGTCGAGGCCAAAACCGGGGTCGAATCCGAGGTCAGGGCCAAGGACGTGGAAGCAGACCCCAACAGGTATAAAAAATATGGATAAAGACATTAAAATTATAAATTTATCCAACAAGAAACTAACAGATGCAGAAATATCATTATTAAACAAAGGACTTAAATTCACACCAACTCCAAAATTAGGAAACACACAAGAATTAAATGAAGATTCAAATGAATTCAATAGGAAATTAAGACTTGCTGAATTTTTTGATGGTACGGAAGATAAGGATATCTCTTTAGTTAGAAACAAATCTAATTTCATACCCCCAAGTAAACGAAATGACGCACTGGATGAATTTATCAACACTGTAGAAAAATTTCCCAAAACTCCTATCCAAAGCAATGTAAAAAATAATTTAACAATGCAGGAACAGGAGGCTTTGAAAATATTAAGAACAAATAGTGAAATAATTATCAAAGAAGCTGACAAAGGAGGGGCAACAATAATTATGAATAAAGAAGATTATAAAGAACTGGTTGAAACAATTCTGAATGATGAAGTATATTATACCAAGTTAAACACATCTCCAGAAAAAGAATTAAATTTAAGATATAAAAAGTTTTTACAAAAATTCAAAAGTCAAATGACAGAAAAAGAATTTGACTACTTGCTCAATTTTGAAGTAAAAACAAGCAATTTTTATGGTTTGCCTAAAGTACATAAGAGCAAACAAATCAATGAAAGGTGTAAATCAGCAAATTCTGGATATGTCGAAATCACAGATAAAATATCAGATCTGAAATTAAGACCGATTGTTGCTGGCCCCTCATGTCATACACACAGACTTAGTAATCCCATTGATATACTATTAAGACCTTACACAGAACATGTCACTAGCTATCTAAGGGATACAACAGACTTCTTAAACAACCTCCCAGACACCATTCCAAAAGATACCATATTAACATCATTTGATATTGAAGCTTTGTACTCTAATATCCCACACAAACTTGGTTTGGAAGCAATAAAATACTGGATAGAAAAATACCCCAACACTTTAAACTCAAGGTTCTCAAAAGAGTTTATTCTGGATGGAATTAAATTCATTTTAGAAAATAACATTTTTTGTTTCAATGATATATTTTATAGACAAGAAAAGGGTACAGCTATGGGTACAAAATTTGCCCCAGTATATGCGACCTTAACGATTGGGTATTTAGAGGAAAAGTTATACACTATCATTGAAACCAATTATGACACAGAGTTTCAAAGATACCTTAAAAAATATTGGAAAAGATTTTTGGACGACTGCTTCGTTCCATGGACCAAGTCCGAAGAAGAATTAATAAAATTCCATTCTGTTTTGAATAATTTGCATAATGATATAAGATTTACTTTAGAATACGACCAAAATGAACAGCCATTTTTGGATGTAATGGTCCGAAACAAAACAGGAAAAATAGAAACAGACATTTTCTATAAAGAAACAGACAGCAAACAGTATTTGTTGTTCTCTTCTTGTCATCCGAGACATACAAAAATAAATATACCGTATAATCTTGCTCGTAGACTGAAAACAATTATTTCTGAAGAAAATGTACTCATAAATAGAATGACAGAACTGAAATCATTTTTACTTAAACAAAATTACCCAGAAAGCTTGATTGACGAGGGGATAGCGAAAGCCATGAATTTGGACAATAACACATTAAGAACTATTAAAAATAAAACAGATGACAAGGTTATCCCCTATGTCTCAACACACAACCCAAAAAATCCAGAAATATACAAAGTCATTCAGTTTAATCTTCCCATTTTAAAAGAAGATCCTAAAATGAACGACATACTGTCAAATTTTAAGATAATTAAAAGCAAAAGGCAGCCAAACAATTTGAAACGATTGCTAACAAAAGCGAAATTCAGTAACAGTGACCACCACGAAGTAAAACGGTGTCATAAACCTAACTGTGGCCTCTGTGTACACCTTATAGAAGGGGACGCATTTGAATTTAAATGCGGGCGAAAATTTTATGTTCACGAATCTATGACGTGTGCAGTTAAGAATGTTTTGTATGTCATAAAATGCGGGGGCTGCGGCGAAGAATACATAGGCCAAACTGGAGATTTTCTAAGAAAACGAGTCACAGTTCACAACCAACAAATTAGAGACCCCAAGACAAGAATGCTTTACGTCAGTGGACAAATAGATATATGTGCCCACCAATTAATTCCAAAATATATGATATTCCCCTTTTATAAAATGTATTCTGAAAGTGTGTCATTTCGATGCGCCAAGGAAAATTACTTCATCAACCTGCTAAAACCTAAATTAAATAGATAACCTTAATCCGTGCCATCAAAATATACTTTACTATGTTATTTCCAAGTAGATACATATGAGCGGGCCATCATCGGCCCGCCATCGAAAAACGGGCCGCTATCGGCCCACTATCGAAAAACGGGCCATCAGCGGCCCACCACCGAAAAACGGGCCACTATCGGCCCACCAGCCAAGTGCCATTTCGATTGCATTTGGTTGGCGGGCCAAAAGTGGCCCGAGATTGAGTGCTGGAAGAGTTATTAATGGCAGTCTTAATTACGTTACTTACAAAAAGAAACTTGTGCCTTTTTGGATAAGGCAGTATTTTCATAATATTATAATAATCGGCCCACCATCGAAAAACGGGCCGCTATCGGCCCACTATCGAAAAACGGGCCATCAGCGGCCCGCCACCGAAAAACGGGCCACTATCGGCCCACCAGCAAAAATGCCATTTCAATTGCGTTTTGCTGGCGGGCCAATAGTGGCCCGAGATTGAGTGCTGGATGAGTTATTAATGGCATTCTAAATTAAGTTACTTACACAAAGAAACTTGTGCCTTTTAGGATAAGGCGGTATTGTTATTATATCATATTGTATTGTATTGTACTATTTATGGCGTTGCATTAACGGAACGTTACATTACATCATGGGAACGTTACGTTGCAATATGGGAACGTAGCGTTGCATTATGGGAAAGTAACGTTACTAACGTCGTTTCTATGCAACGTCATATCAAACTCCTGATGATCTGTATAACAGTGAAACCGGTAGAGGAATAGAAAATTATGTTTAAAAAATTGTGTAATCGGATTTAATCTTGTTTATATATATATATATATATATATATATATATATATATATATATATATATATATATATATATATATATATATATATATATATATATATATATATATATATATATATATTTGGTCCTAGATAAAAGCTTAAGTCATATCAAAACCTGTTTTTTTTTCTTTGATAGTTCAAAATGCATCTTTCCGATAAATAAAAGGTTTCGAAATCAAACCATTATTCATTAAAAAGGCAAAATATGAGGCTGCGGGAAGTCCAGAAGTGTCAAGCAGAACGCTGATATTTTCTACCAATAAAACCCATAGAAACTTTAAACATGTAAAATTATGGTTTGTTTATGCAACTCTATGATTAACAGCGTGAATCCACCCGCTTGTCCGCAAGTTTTTACTCTCTCTCTCTCTCTCTCTCTCTCTCTCTCTCTCTCACGCACCTGTGATAATAATTCATCTCAGAACCGGAGATAATTGACAGTCCAAAATGTAGCTTAAATAGGTTAAAACAGCTGACTTACGTATAATTTGTCCCAAAGAAATAGCTACTAGAAATGACGCTTATAAAACGCTATGCCCCAAACCCTTTGCTTGTCAAGAAGGGTTCATAACACAAGGGTCATCTAAAGTTTTAAGCTTCTAGCTATACTACTCATCATCCTATATCAGCTGACCTAATTTGAACTAAAATAAAAATTAATATTTCCACTAAGTAATCAGCTGACAAAGCTTGAAGTTGCTAGCTATATATGTTTCGAGATACATGTATCTTTATTAAAGTTTTCAATGCCCAAATTTACAAAGAGCAATATATATAAAAAAAATCACCAGGTAATCTACTCATTATCTTCTACCAACTGACCATGTTTGAAACTGTTAGCTAAAATAATTTTTCAGATATCTTGATAACAAGTTTCCAATGCCGAAATTTGCAAAGGGCAATAACTCAAAAAAGTGAAATTACCTTTTAATTTAATTTTGACCAGATAATTTACTCTTTATCCTCTACGAGCGAACAAAGTTGTACGAGGATGAGATCAAAAGTAATGCCACCAGCTGATTTTCACTGCAAACGCTAGCAGGAAGACAAAATCCACTTCTTATATGTGTTCTCCATTCTCACACCTTTCAATTGATGTATCAACTACACATTTGGTCGCAAAAAGTCGCGTGAAATTTACTTTTGCACAAACCCTACTCATAGGCAGTTAAAGCAAAATGTTTGGGAGAAGCGTTGAAAATGCCAACGAAATCAGGCCTGACATTAAGACTCGCGCCTTACTCAGCAGAGGTTCGACGGACATTTATGCTGACATATGTGCTGTTTATGGTGGTGATTTAATGTCATGTTTTCACAGTTTGCAGTCGGATTAGGAAATTCAGTGCAGGCGTAGGGTCTGTTACAAGTGCTAGTAAATCTTGTAGATCTAAATCTGCAAGTAGTTCAAAGATTGTTAAAAATAAATAAAAAATAGTAAAACAGACGCAAGATATATATCTCAGCAGATTACGGACATGGTTGGAATTTCTAAAAGCATTTCCATTGCGCTTTTGACGAAATATTTTGAAAATGAAGAAGGATAGCACTTGATGGGCCCCACATGTGCTCATTTAGGAGCAAACATGCACGCATGTTGGGACGGCGCGCAAACTGTTGAAACGTTTTCCAAGATATGATCAGAAATATTTATGAATGTAGTAACAGATGATGAGTCTTTGATACATTATTTCGAACCACATCGAAAAATAAGAAATCGAATATAGCTCACCAAAATGCAAAAAGGCCTTGTATTGCCAAAAAGGATTACCAGTGTAAAAAGGTTATGCATGCCATATTTTTTCACTCCTAAGGGGCTAGCAATACAAGTCTCTATACCCAAAGGCACATCAATGAATATAAGGTTTTACAGGAAGAAAGTCTTAGAAAACTTGTCAAATTCTACCAGAAATGTTGACCGAAGACAGGCATCTGTGGTATTAATTTGTTACATGGGTTGTCCCAAGTCACAAGGCAGGAAGTGTGACGTCGTTTTTTGGTAAGAACAGGGGGTCTGTGTTCTAGAACATTCACCCTATCCCCCTGATATAGTCCCCTGTGACCCTGATATAGTCCCCTGTGACTTTTTTCTCTTCCCTCGCCTCAAGAAAAATCTTGCTGACAAAAATATACCTCCCGCCAAAAGTTAGGTGCCCCCATATTGAACCTCTTTAGAGGTATACCCCGAAAAGACTATAAGAAAACCTCCAGGGATTGGATTGAAAGTTTAAAACCTTGTGCATTTGTGAAGGGAGGGTATATTAACAGTTTGAAATAAACGAAAATGCAATCCAACCTTTAGTTGTCATTTAACATCATCGGTTGCATTACTTTTGATCCCGCTCTCGTAAGCAACAAGCTGTAATAGTTTTTTTGAGATATCTTGATCACAAGTTTTCAATGCCAAAATTTGCCAAGGGCAATATCTAAAAAAATAACTTTTTTAATTTACACCAGGTAATCTCATCATCTTCTGTCAACTGACCATGTTTGAGCCTAATAGCTATAATAATTTTCAAGATATTTCTATTACAAGTTTGCATTGCCCAATTTGCAAAAAGCAATAACTGGGAAAATTGGAATATTTTTTTCTTAATATTCACCAGCAAATCCACTCATTATCTTCAATCAGCTGACCAAGTTTGAAGCTACTTGCTGTAATAGGTTTTGAGATAACTTGATTACAAGCTTTCAATGCCCAAATTTGCAAAGGGCAATTACTCCAAATAATTAAAAATAACTTTTTATTTAATTTACATTAGGTTATCTACTCATTATCTTCTATCCGCTGACCTAGTTTGAAGCTCATAGCTGTTATAGTTTTTGAGATATCTTTATTACAAAATATCATTACGACCCTTTAAAGACATAGAAAATTGAGCAATTATAGTGGAACCACTAATTATGACTCTCTCCAGGGGTCATACTAGGCAGATCAAAAGGACAGTCATAATGAGGTGATTTTGACTTCCCTACAGGGGCAATAAAGTGGTCTCATGAAGGGATTAGGTAATTTATGATAAAATATTGATCTTTATCTTAGTGAAAGAAATTGTGTTGTATACAGGTATTTCCCCACTTGAAGCCCCTTAAATTTTGTTAGATATTGAATCTGTTCCTTATCATTTAATCCTTTAATGATCTCTATTGGACAGTCATATATGCCTTTAAAAGGGGCAATATCTCCACAAAGGGAGATAATCCAGACTTGAAAAAAACGTGTCAATTATCTTGATGAGGAATCCATATATGCAATTTCTAAACTGTATCTTAAAAAATTTGGACGGATGCAGGGACGGACAGATAGACAAGACCAAAGCAATATGCCCCTTCAACTTTTCCAAAGTAGGGGACATAAATAGGTCACAGTCAACTTAGGCTTATTATTTAAACATATTTTGTTTTACCATATATGGGCATGGTGGCCATTTAGGTCAAGTGACTAAAACAAATATCATATTCATATTGTTCATCTACTATATGCTTCATATGAAATTTGAGTTTAAACAGCCCAGTGATTTCTTGGTAAATGATGTTTACAGAAGTATGTGGCAGTCAAAGGTCAGCTTGACCTTTGGTGCTTGTATAAAATCAGTGTCTCATTCGATTTAATATTTCTCGCAGGTATTATGACTTCCGCTTAAACAGTTATAGAAAAATGAATTATGCATTGCTAATAAAATTTGGCCTTGCCGTTAAAAAGGTCAAGGTCAACCCAGATTCATCATTTGTGCAAATCTGGTAGGGCCCAAATCCCCAATGCTACACACAAAGTCCCAAGGCCATTGGCCTTTTGGTCCCTGAAAAGGAGTTTTACCTTATATGGGCATGGTGGCCATCTTAGTCACGTGACCATAAACATTTGTTATAAATTTACACCCCTTAACTTAAAGAGTCGCCATATAAAATTTAAGTTCAATTGGCTTAGTGGTTTCTGAGAAAACTACGTTTTAGTATATTATTGCATAAAAATCCGTGCCACAAGGTATCAACAGCAATGTTTTAACAAGAGCAAAAATAGTAAGTGAGTATGATCAGGAAATACCACAATCACAAACTGCAGACAACCCCGTGGCACCGCGAGGAAGAGTCGCTCAACCATTACGAGACACCAGGAAGACAAATTAAGCAAAGCAATCAGCTCTCTCTTCCCCATCAAGATGATTGCAACACTAGAATGGACATAAAGTAACGTACAACAAAACATAGAACAATTACAGACTCCCACAATGGGAGTAACAATAAACAAAAAGTCAACAACAACAGAACCACCGCCTTAGAACGGCAAGCAGCCTAAGCCACCGGGGGCTTAAATGCATTTTACTGGTACCAAATCTTTGCCCTAGATTCTGCTGTTGTTGAAGTACAAGAAATGTTCAGCTCGCATGGAGGCCATCTAACTAATGCAATGTATCATCATGGAAAACACTCTAATCAAATTAACACTCCATGATGAAACAAAGAAAAGGGCTCATGACTCACAGATAGTCAGAGCTAAAGAAAACCTCAAGTTGAGCCACGGTGGGTCCAGCTACAGATAAGCATCAGGCACCAACCCACCGATTAAAGCTATACGTCAGAGCCGTCATAGAGTCTGGGGCCTGACCTACCGTCGTGCAATTAAAGAGGAAACCATAGCTATTAACCGTGATTGGGTTTAAAACTAGGCATGCAGACTGTCGCATGATATTTAAATTATATCCAACCCTTATATAACGTTTTACTATCTTTTTGAATTGATCACTGAAATTAGGTTTTCCAACAATTCGTTTGAATTTATAGACTAAATCACCATAAAATATAGGTTATGATATGCCTTGTTGCAGAAGAGTTTTTAACCCAATGTTGTATTTAACAATTAACTCTGAGTGTCTGTAGTAGAATTTAGAAAATGCTTTTCGTATTTTATGATATCTATAACCTTGTTTAAATAATTTAGCAGTTAAAAATAAGTTTCTGTTGTTGAAGTCATTAACATTACAGCACACTCTAGCAAAACGAATAAGATGAGAAATATATACACCATAGGAAGGAGAGCGAGGAACATCTCCATCAAGAAATGGGAAATTTACTATTTTAAAATTAAAATCATCCCGTTTATCATAAATTTTAGAAGAAACTATGCCATTTGTTATTGACAAGTTCAAGTCCAAAAACGGAGCTTCAGTATCAGAAGAATTCGCCTTATTTAACTGAAGTTCAGTGGGATATATCTGACCTAACATTTGTTCAAAATAAGGATTATCAATATTAAGTAAGTCATCTAAATATCTGGAGGTAGAGTTAAAAGCTTCAATAATATCAGCTTGATTATTGAGACAACATAAAGTCTCTCTCATAACAAAACAAAAACAAATCTGCAACAAGAGGAGCACAATTAGTACCCATTGGAATACCGACAATTTGTCTATATAATTTTGAGCCAAATCTTATAAATATATTGTCCAAAAGATAATGGAGCGCATCACACATTTTCTGACATGACCACAAATCTATTTATTAGCAATGGAATTAACGCACTGTTGAAACATTGGTTTGGTACATTGACTATGTCTTTCTGATATAAACGAGGACATCTTGGCTCACGGACATCTTGACCTCTCAAGTTAGCTTAATCATAACAAAAAAAATATGACATTCATGACAAAATCTATAAAGCAAACGCAAAGCTAGAACAAAGTTTAAAATGTTATTATGCAATTATAATGTGCTATTATATACGATGGTTCTAATTTTTTTTTCAAAAAGCTAGCCTTGTTATGGACAAGTTCAGCATGCACCATCTGATTTTTACCCTAACAAAACCATCAACCATTCTTGTAGATACTATTAGCTAAACTGATAATAAATTTCTTAGACAATTGTCCTTTTTGCGTTTGCGTAAAGACACAATGAAAAGGCAATATATACATAGTGGCGTTGAGCATGAAAAAGGTTTTATAACCTCGGCGACACGACCAATTTTGATTATGTGTTTACGAAGTGCTAGCTCAGATGACCGAGAAATACATGTGTGCATTTGGTACCTTTTATCTAGACCCTGATCACTTGCAGCATGTATTTATGCAAGTATCGATATCAACCATCAACCATTCTTGTAGATACTATTAGCTAAACTGATAATAAATTTCTTAGACAATTGTCCTTTTTGCGTTTGCTTAAAGACACAATGAAAAGGCAATATATACATAGTGGAGTTGAGCATGAAAAAGGTTTTATAACCTCGGCGACACGACCAATTTTGATTTTGTGTTTACGTAGTGCTAGCTCAGATGACCGAGAAATACATGTGTGCATTTGGTACCTTTTATCTAGACCCTGATCACTTGCAGCATGTATTAATGCAAGTATCGATATCAACTAATTTCACTAACGAGGCTTCTGATAGAAACTACCAAGATATCAATGATAAGGTTATACTCTCTTGATTATAAAGCAGTCAAGTAGAAGTACTCGTGGAGGACACATATACCAGCAGCAAGTATGTATAATATTTTGTCTTTATGAAAAGATTTGAAATTCTTCAAATATCGACATATTTACCTTGATATATGCTTCGAAGTCTTTTTATCATCAGCTCACTTAAGCAAAGAAGTATTATGCTCCTCCTTAAGATCACTACTGACACCTGGGCAGTTTTCTCTAATTGATTTTTCTTCATTTTCTGTAATTTTGTTTCATTTTAGTAATTATGATCTAAAAGAAATATAAATAATGTCACCGTTTAGCATTAGAGCTATTACACGTCAAAGACATGTCTAATGTGCATATTTCCTCCAAAATTCCTTTGAAAATGTTCAGGTCTATGATATGGTGGCTAATGATTATGGCATATTATGAACTACTACATTAAATCAACTTAAGTGTATTTGAAACACTGGAATGGTTGATTGATGTGAATCCTAGCCAGTATATTTTAATGACCGAATTTACATCAAAGAATTATCAAAATTACCGTGGGAAACTAAATATGCAAATAGTTGAGGCATTCGTAAAGATATTTTTTGTGAAACTTAATTTGTATCATACAAATCAATACAAATGCCTAATCGAATATCAGTATGACACTTTAGTAATTTTCACTGTCTAGAAAGAGAGAACGATTTTATTACTATCCCCACCCCTGCAAATCCAAAATTATTATTTTGTGACTTTTAGTTTAAACATATTTTATTTACAACAGATAACACGTAACACAGTACAATATAAAATTAGGATTAGAACGAAAGCGCAAGCTTATAGAGTTCTTCTCCTATTATAGAGTACACTATGATATGGAAGGCGGACTGTATCATATGTCATATCAATTTGTAGTCAATATGATCACACATTGACCTGTCAAGCAAGTTTGATATTAATGTCTGAACATACGGAATGGAAAATGACTTAATATACTATGTGAACTTGTAAGTTGATAAAAATACTAAGACAAAAACAAAGACGAGTGAGGGAAGATGGGATCATTTGGATATGAGTTTGGCATTTTGTGATCAAGCATATAAGTATCGCATCAGAACCACTATGACTTTAATATATAGTTGTGTACATGGTCAAATATACTCCTGTTACTTTCTTCAGGCAAAGCTGGGTCACCATAAAGTAAATTATGTAAGGAAGGGTTTTGAATTAAAGATATACTGTTTAATAGTTCATGTCTGATTGCTTGATAGTTTCTGCAATGGAAGAACTAATATTTAGAGTTTTCAATACTACCACAGCTACATAATGGTGAATCGTTTATGTTTTTAGTAAATAAGTCTAAATCAAGTGCACTGCAGCCTGTTTGTAAACGTGAGTGAAGTATTTGAGGTTTTCAATTTTCATGAAAATAATATCTTGGAATGGGTAGGATGTACGGCTTTTTAACTGCATAACAAGGAATTAATTCACTTTCAACAGAAACAGAAGAAAGTGTATCTAATAAAGTTTTAATGCACTCTGAATATGAAGAACTAGTTTGGAGAAAATGAACCAATAAATGAACGTTTTCCTTGACAAATAGACCAATCTTGTTACGAGAGAGGCAGTAACCCTTGCTACAATATGTAGATAGTAAAAATGCATTACAATATTGTGTCTGGCGTACCAAAACAGGTGAGTATGATCGGAAAATACCACAATCACACACTGAAGACCAACCCACGGCACCGTGAGGAAGAGTCACAGTACAATAACAACCATAAGACATGAGGAAGACAATGAAAGTAAAACAACCATAACCAAAATTTAAGTGAGTATGATCAGAAAATACAACAATCATTTACTGCAGACCAACCCACGGGACCGTGAGGAGAAGCAACAGAACGTTTACAGTAACAATACATATGTAAGACAATAATAGCAAAGCAACCAACTTTTTCTTCATCTTCAAGATAATTGCAAATCTAGAATGGACACAAAGTAGTGCATAATAAAAGAAAGACAAACACATATCTCCCACAAACAATGGGAAGTACATTAAACAATAGATCATCAACAACAGAACCACCGCCTTAGAAGGGAATAAACCTAAGCCACTGGGGGTTTAAATGCATTTTACTAGCGCTAAATCTTCACCCTATATTCTGTTGCTGTCAAAACACAAAATTGTTTAGATCGCCTGGATGCTTCCTAACTAATGCAATTTATCATCACAGAGAAACAATCAAATCAAATTAACACATTATGATGATACAAAAAGGGCTCATGACTCACAGATAGTCAGAGCTAAAGTAAACCTGAAGTTGAACTATGGTGGGCCCAGCTAACGACACGCATCAGGCACCAACCAACAGATTAAAGCCAAAGTAAGTAAGGGTGCAAAGATCAGGAATCGATACAATCAAGTACAACACCTAAACCAGGATACCAATGGGAAAGTGACAAACTCAAAAAAGTAAGTGAGTATGATCAGGAAATACCACAATCACAAACTGCAGACAACCCCGTGGCACCGCGAGGAAAAGCCGCTCAACCTATGAAGTCCATTTTGCTCAGTAAGTTTAGGTAAATATGGTAACATAAGGTAAACTGTGTTAAGTCATTTTATGAAATATGGTTATTGGTGTCAGTAGGGACCTTGAGGAGAACCTCGGTTAAGATCATATTTAATAAAATTAGTTTAATTACGTACTATCATATTTACTCTGATTAAATTATTTTTGTCATTTCAGAATTGTGGTTGAAATACATAAAAACGTACTGCAAATGCTGTTTGTTCCTTCCAAAACCCGAGTCTCATCAGAGCCTTCATTGCTCTTACACACTCAGCAGGGACGTAGAGTAAAGATCAGACCTAAATTGGTAACTATATGCTCACTAGAAAGCTACGCATGACATTAAGCATATACACGAAGTAGCATGGTGTTGTCTTAAAAATTCTTCAGTCACAAATTACCTGTAAATAATAATATACTTCTCAGTTGAGCTTGAGTATCAACATCTTTTAGAACTACCTACTTATACAGAGAAATAAAAATGGAGTCTGCAAGAGCTGTGTTTTTCTCGCAGAATAGTTCTTCTGCAAATAATACCTTTGATATCAGCCCGGTTGGGGAACTTGAGAAAGTAAATGATGGCCACGTGTTTCATCTCATTCCATCAATTGTATTTACTTCGACACTGATGATACTTGGAGTCATAGGAAATTACATTGTCCTGTATGTGTACTTCTTTAAATGGCGGAAAAGTACTTCGAGGGTGTTTATATTATTTCTCACTGGCCTGGATTTTATTAACTGTGTTACTTCATTTCCAGTAGAAATTTTCATTATGCGTTATTACTTGATGTTTGCTAATCCATGGTTGTGCAAATTGTCAAGATTTGGACCATACACCATGAACAGCGCTTCAGCTGCAATCTTGCTTGGAATAGCTGTTGATAGGTATAAACGAATATGTAGGCCTCATGGAATACAGTTTAACGCAAAACAGTCTACATATATATGTATATTTTGCATAATTGGTGCTCTTATCTTCACATGGCCAGTACTTGTACTGTATGGGACAAGAGAAATAAATCTGGGAAATGTGGTTGGATATTCCTGCTTGGTGGAAAACAAATTTGACAATTCTGTGTTTCCAGTCGTGTATTTCTGCATAATGATGGGAAGTTCCTTTCTTATATTTCTTACATTATCGATCTTGTATTATTTCATTGGGCTACAATTATTTCGAATCCGAAAATCAAGAGAGAAACGTGTCAGTAAAACACATGACATAATACAGAAAAGTTGCAAACGATTGACCATAGGACCACAACCTTCTGAAGTGTCTAATCTTGTGCATACGATGAATGGATTTTTAATCAAAACTCGAGAAATAAAACATTTTATTGATGCAATCAAAGAAGAAAATGAAATTAAGAGAGATGAAACTTTTAAACAAGGTGTTAAACATCAAGTTCCTATTATTCAAATACAGAATACCTGCGATGAGGCCAATGAACCAATACTTGAGAAATCGGAAGACAATACATGTGATGATGACAGTAATATGAAAAATGATGATCCTGAATGCAAAAACAGTGGTTATTTATTAAGTCAACTAGGTGATATTACAGACACAACACCAATTCGTAGTTTGTCAACTGACAGCATCGTCAGCATAAACACACCCCGCATAGACAGCGACCGGACTAAGGAAGGGCTCAGGGACGCTGGTATTAAAGAACATTCAGATAAACCAATCAAGACACCTGTTCATAGACTCTCAATTGACAGCATCAATAGCATCAACACACCTCGCAAAGACAGCGTACAGTCTAAGGTAGGACTCGAGGACGATGATGAAGTGTCCTATAAATGTATCAGGATGTATTTCCGTATTGGGAAATCTACTCTAATGCTGTTCTTGATTACTCTAGCATACATCTTCAGTTTTCTTCCATATTACACTGTCGTTATCATACGACAATCAAAGCCAGGCTTTGTCAGCCAGCTCTCAGACACTGGATATATGACCTACAACATTTTACTGAGATCCTATCAACTCTCCAGTGCTATCAACCCAATTATCTATTCATTCTGTAATAGACGATTCCGTAGTTTGGCACAAGGGTTGTTCAGAAGAGGCTCTCATACGTAAGCTAAGCCACGAGAAAATGGATAAATGCAATGCGAACAATAAAGAAGCAGATAAGCCGACTCATCACAAAATGAGCTCAATGTCTGAATCAATATTGACCAGCCTATTAGTGAAGGCTATAGAACTTTCGTGGACAATGTGTAGACTATTTTTGAAAAATGTTTATTACTTTATTGATTGATTCTTTCTTTTTGTTTGATACAATAAACTTGGATTGATCCATTATATATATCGAGGGGTCACATGTTATAATTTCCAATTATCATTGTATTTCTTCTACTAAAGATCACTTTTGTCGAGGCAAACAGTGCAGAACATGACATGCACGGATCAAGACCATTTTGTCAGGGGGAGTCCCAATCTGATTAAAACCCACTCCAGGCTTACTATGTCCTAGCTGTGGCTAGATCAGGTTTTAATCAGATTGAGGGGGGTCCAACTTTGACAACTTTGTTTTTATAATGAGGGTGGGAGGGTCCAAATGCCACTAAAAGTGGGCCTATTTTGCTGGCGTGCCGAAGATGGCCCAACATTGAAAATAGTGAGTATGATCAGGATATACCACAATCACAAACTGCAGAAAACCCTGTGGCATCGTGAGGAAGAGCCACACATGGCTTTAGTCACTAGTATTCAAAGGGTTAAACCACTTAGAGTACGTTTATGCAATCGTACGCTTTAAAATATTGGCATGGTCTATTTTGAGCTTCGTAAACATGTTTCCAAGATGACTTTGTTTTTAGACTGTTCGTGAAAAATTACGATTACTCGTTTGCATATTGAACTAGATTTAGATAGTAAAGTTTCCAGACACTTTTACGAGGGTCATTTTTATGTTCATAGAATCGGACTGTATCTCTACAAATATAGAATTTACGGCACAATAAGTGTATATATTGGAAAGGTCTAGCTTCTGTCTATCAACTGATATAAATTGTACATCATTAGCGCTTAGTTCGGTCAAGATATATAGCTTTGAATAGGGCATAGTAAAGGACACTGGTCGAGCAGGAAATTAGACGCTGTTAAATTCCATTCGCTATGGTGATATAAGCATTTGTCAAGCCGATTTTTCTTTTGCACCATCAAATGAATTAAGCAAACGCACGCTAATCGTAGACAAGTGCAGCAAAACTATAAGCATGTTTTTTGCTCTTCTATATCAATTATAAAACACCCATTAGTATACCAAAATAATCACAGTCAAGTGCTAGTTAAGTATATATGTTAAAGTTACAATTATGCACACATTTTAAAATTTCTTCTGGCTTAGCATAGGACATGATATACTCAATCATTCGTCAGCAGTTATATCGAGGTATCGATTAAAGCGTGTACCTGGCAACTTCCGGTACTGTCATGCCCCCATGTTATAAAAAGTGGGTGGGGTAAATCAACCCCGCGTAGAAATAACAATTGGGTCTGCATAATTTTCTTATTGCAGTGATTCTAACACCTGTTATGAGGCACCAAAACAGTTATAATGTATTTTCTTAATATAGTAACGCTCCATGACGTCATTTATGTGCAAAATAATGGATTGTAGTACCCCATAGACTATTTATTTTGCAGTTCATTTCTAAAAAAACAAAAGAATTAACTTTGTTTTGGGATGAAAGTTACCATAACGCTTCCATCTATCATATAAACAAGAAAAAAATTAAATAGTCCTTTTCAGCTAACATATGAAGCTACATTCAAAAGCCTGTATCCAAATTCCACTTGTGTCAACTTTTTACAATAAAAGTTTATATAGGCTGTAGCCCAGACCAGCGTGTCTTGCAAAAAAGTCGTCGATGCTTACCCCGAAAGTAGCAAAGCTGATTTTTTGCACAAAGGATATTTGAACATTCGGTAATAGAAAACCACTGTTTAGCAATGCGTTGCGAATTGCGAATTGCCGTATATGCGATATTTGTATGGGACGCCGTTTTCCTTTAAAATCGTAATAATGATTTAAACGCGTTGTTAAACATGTTATCATAGCAAATGGGATTGTAAATGGTATCTATTCTGTCAAATATATACTATTGTATGTTATAAGGAGGAGGAAACATATTTTGATTGCCTTATGTTTAAATTCTAGCTTGAAAACACAGACTGTCTATGCTATTCAAAGTTAGTGTTTGTTCGTTTCGATTTGTTAAGTAATTTTCATGACCAAAAGGAATCTGACAATTATTTTGTCATTAGCCAAAAGGCAAATATGCTGGTAACACTAAAAAATAAAAATTGAAATAATATACTCATTAGTTAATACATGTGGCAAAAACAAACATAGGCACCCCATCAACAAAAAAAGAAACAGAGGAGTCCAACAGCGTGACAATCATCCCACACAAGGTTACAAGAGGATAAGAAACTATATCCAAATGACTTGTATAATAAACATGGTTAAGAAACAATATATCTAACAATTTCTAACGAGGTGATTATGCTTCTAGTAAGCACGGAACAGACGTAAACAATGCACTTGGCACGAATAAAGAAACTTACACCACAAATCACAGAAAAGAATGTGTGTGTTTTCAGGTTATCAGTTAACTATACTCATATAAATTGATCGAAGTCTATTTTTACAAAAAAAAAACAAACAAATAATTCATTCTAATCCTCCATGAGTCATCACCGGGCGGTGTTGGAAGATTTCATGAACAGAAAACAGAAATTAAAGGTATAATAGGTATACGTAACTTTTGTACCACTGATGTCGTAAGCTGCAAAAATGAAAGCAAGAAAGGTGACAAAGATCAGACATCGATACAATCAAGTAATACGCCTGACCCAGGATACCACATGAAAAAGTGACAAAAAACACAATTAAACATCACAAACAAGAGCCATGAGGTCAGCCCTTTCCCAGCAGGCGACTACAAGGCAGCAATGAACAGACGCGAAAGCATGACAAACACAGGACACAAATAACACAAATGATCCACAAAAAAGCACCACCTTCGAACCGTCAGTAAAAATATGTAACTGGAGGGCTTAAACCAGTTTCATGGCGCCAGTCTAGCTGCATTATATATCCCCACCATAGTTTTTAATTGAATTTTATCTATTTTTTGTCTTTGTCTTTTTCTTTTCCTATTTTCTTTCTTTTCCTATTTTTCTTTCTTTTTCGTTTCTTTTTTCGCTACCTTATCTTTCATATTTAGTTGTTTTGTCCCTTGTTGACTATTTTAATCATTTTTAGCTTTGTATTTGATTTAAAGGACGTTTTTCTATGTTTTGACATCTTTAAACAGTTTTGCTACCTTGCAAATTGTTTTGTTAATACATGTAAAGCATACAAGTATGCCAAATTAAAGACCTCAAGCTTACAAAAAAGCATAATTCACAAAAGAAAATTTAATTAAATATCTCATGAGTCCAACTCCCAAAAAATCGAGTGTTGGAGAGCCAGATATGACTTTTAAAATGTGAACAAGTGATGTATGTACATCAAACTAAACTATAGACATTCATTTATGCATGATATTCAAGTAAAATATGTGTGAATGCATCCAAATGCTGCTGTTTACTTAACTGTTTATACCTTGTTTTGATATAAATTGATGATTTTTAATACACTTTGGTATTGGAAGAAATTTCAATAAATCCATATATGAATCAAAGTACTGAGAGTACTGATGGGGACGGCTGCATTAAAGCGTTCAAATAGGGAGGTTGTTAGTTAGATACCTTTTCTAAAACATGCAAATGGAAACTGGAAGTCTCTGATGTAGGGTCAAACATATTGTCACAAAGTGAAACGAGAAAGCAATCTTTCTGACGACATTGTCATTTGTTCATTGGACAAAACCAGCCTTTAATAAATGTAATCAATATATGAACAGTGCAAGAAATCAGTTGATTAATAACTAACTTAAGAAGTAAATAATCAAACTTTATGTTCAAATGCTTTTATTATAGAGCTTACAGTGTTAAAAATAATCCATCAATAAATGCTTGTGAAGCTCTCCAGGCAGGTAAGCGGTAACAATTTTCTCTTAACTTTCTTTGGCACAACCCCAACTAGACATGTGTAATTTGATCCCAAATACCGTGGCATGTTTTTTTCCTTCAGATTTTCTTTTGGTTTCTGTTGGTTAAAGATCTTATGAGGATTAGGGAAAGTGTTTCCTAGTATCTTACCTAAGACAAATCCACCCACATATTCAAAGAAATTAATGTTGATCAAGAACTGATTTGATAAAGTTCTGACCACTTTTGTATATGTTTTTCCTACTTTTACTTAATCGCCACCAGAGACATTATGTGCAAGCTTGAATAAAGTCTCTTAATGGCAGAGCCAAACCAATTGAATAATTTTGGTAGAGTGCATCGTTAGGGACAATTCTGTGAAATTATTGTAACTTTTGGACCATTGGTTCAGGAGGAAAAGTCATTGAAAGACATTTCTTATCTGGAGCTTTGGCAGATCCATTGTTCAGTGGATTATTAACTTGCTTTTGGGTCAGTGGTTCAGGAGGAAATTCTGTTAAAAGAAGTTTCTTAGCTAGAGATCTGTCAGTCTTTTGCTCAAAGGTCATGAACCGAAGACCTGAAGTCACAAAAAGTCAGAAAATGAAATAGTACATGCTCTTCAAATACAAATGGTTCTTTAAAAGGAAAAAAAAGATGTCCTAGATTTTTACCTCTGGCCCCACCCTGAGGTATGGACGCAAGGCTCTGAAGCTGATGACTGGAAGCCTTCCATGAATATGATACCAAATGCCTAAATATGGTTGTTTTCTTATAAATGTTTGGAAAGATATCTGCATAGGTTGGAAAAACAGAGTAGCTCTTTTGAAAGGTTTCCTATATTATGACCTCTAGCCCCACCGTGGGGGTATGAACCCTCAGGTTAAAAGTGACAGAGACATGGCGAGTTCAACAATGCGAGCGCTCTTTTTGTACTTGATGCCAGACTTTACACATAATAAAGAAATTAAAGATTATGAAAGTGTGCCCGCAAACGCTCACATTGTTGAACTCGCCACTGTTGTTCAAATACAAATGATTCTAAAAAAGAAAACAAGATGTTCTAGATTTTGACCTCTAGCCCAAGAAACATGAATATTTTTGGGGATATAATGCATTTTAGGTTCTTTTCTTTAGGTCAAGGATATTTTTTTTGGGTTGCTAAAAGGGGTATGTGCATTAATGGGCTATTTTGTCCCCCTTTATAGCCAAAAATGAAAGTTGCTTTTCACCAATTTTATCTTATTGATTTGTTAGAAGAATAGCCCAAGTGTAAAATTCTGGCATTTATTTTACTTTTACCAGTTGCTATGGTAACCAAAATGGATGACAAAATAGGCTTACAATAGAGAAATTGCCATTTTAGGCCAAATTTGAGGCTTTTGGAGACCGATTTTTTAAGAATTAGATATCAGCACAAGCAAATACCAAAAAAAACTTTTAATATATTGTGTGCCATGATAATTCTCATCATATGTTAAATATTTTTTTGGAATTTGCTTGTGCTCTATATTAATTTCTCTGTTACATGTCTCAAATTTGCTCCAAAACGGTCATTTTTCTATTTTCAGCCTATTTTGACGGCCTTTTTTGTTACCATAGCAACCGTAAAAGTCGAATCAATACCAGACCTTTACACTTTGGCTATTGTTCTAATGAACTAATAAGAAAAAACTTGTGAAGAGCAACTTTATTTTTTGACCTCATGGGGGGTGGCAAAATAGCCTCTTAATGCACCTACCCCTTTCAAATATTTTTGGGGTCCTTGAATTTCCGGATATGTTTCGGGGGTGAACGGTAGATGCTGGGCCAGACCCTACGTATGAAGAAAAAATAGGGCATGCAAATACTTTTATGTATCAAGAATACGCTTTTACAAAGAGGCTCTGTCTACACAAAGAAATTGAAGCAGTTGGTCGGGCTGGCTGGCTGACTGGTTGATTGACTGAGAAACAAGCAGACAGACAGCTATATTTTGCTGCATACTGCTCTGAAACACTGGCCAGCTTTCTGGGGCGAGGGGTGGGGTGGTACTTTGATATTATCATATATAAGTAGGTTCGGTCCATTTTTGGAGGTTCAAAATTTTGAATTGCATTCTTTGGAGGGGGGGGGGGGTCGGGAAGGTCAGATAAATAGATATGTTTGGGAGTATGATGAAATTATGATTTTTTTACGTTTTGTGGAGTCATTTCTATCAATTTGGCGCTTATTTATGGTCAAGGTACAGATTTGGAAAATATTTTTGGGGTTGCTTAATTTCAAATATTTTTGGGGTGTGCCTGATATTCCTGATATTTTTGGGGATAAAGAGTAGATGCTGGGTCCAAGCCTACGTATTTAGAAAAATTAAAATAACCCCAATGGGGTCAGGCACCTTTAACACCCAAACTACTAGATAATCTAGCAAAACAGGCCTACAAAAAATCAAAAGGGCAAAGAACCGATACAGGGAGACAGACAGCCAGTGGCAAGTGGACAGACAAGTATGCAGGCAGGCAGAAGGCTAGATTATGCTGCTCACAGCCTTCAGAACATTAGACAGGCGCTCCAACCACCTGAGCTACTAGACACATGTAAGCTGGTTTAACGAGCATATAAGTAAAAGAACGAAGAACCAATTCAGACAGACAGACAGACAAACAGCTAGATTTTGCTGCTCACAACCTTGGCACTTTGGTCAGGCGATCTTACTACCGTAGAACTAGATAATTTGGCTAAATCAGCATACCAAGAAGTAAAAAGAGCGAAAACCCAATGGTTACATTCTGATCTAACCGCAATTGACCCAGTGGTTTCAGCATAACACCTACCTATCTGTTGTCATAGATGATTCTGATGTTTTGAGCTTTAGGATTTCCATGGACAGGAAAGCATATTGCAGAACTCCGCGGCCATGAACAACGACGACAATGGTCACATTAGCGGTAAGATTAGGAGCATGCTCTCACCCTGTGGTACAGATTCGCGTCAAACTCGCAATAGAATCAGTATCGGCTGTCCCTGCTGGTAAGAACTAACAGGCTATCAAAATGTTAGTGCCTTTGAGCCCATATTTAGTTCCTGCCGCTTTAATTAATATGTGAAAAAAAACGGTTCTAAAAAGCCTTGCCTTGCGGCCAGATAACAAAACCCCGCGGATGATATAGTATTTTGTCACACACCTCCGCGGTTAAGACTTGCACGACGCTTATCTAATCCAAATCATTATTATACAGGTAAAACAAGTAAATGTCGTTTAACCAAAAACGAAAAAAATGTAGAAACCATTCCTGTAAAAATGTGTAATTGTCAATCAATCCCAAAGTATCCCGATTTCAAGTACTCGTTCATTTTTCTCGCATATCTTAAGTAATGTAATGCCTTAGCCATGATCTGGTGTTAGAGTGACTATTTAAGAATATATATATGCCTTAAATCGACCCTGACAAGTGTTCGTAAACAAGCTTTTATTATTTCAAATGAGAGCCCTCCGCGAAAAGACTAGTCGAAGAATATCTGCGGCCAAGAATTCGGTATGATACCTGTGGTGAAGCCTGCAAAATAATAATTGGACCCAGATCATACTAAACAAAACGTCGAGCCTGATCTGGATCCCAAATGTTTGACACTGTAACGATAGAACTTCAGGGGCGGACCAGGATTCCATGTTGGGGGCGCAATATTTAAAACATTAAGTATTTTCATTCGAGCTCAGAAGGCGCGAAGCCATGCAAGGGGGGGGGGGGGGTCCGGGGGCATGCTCCCCCGAAAATGTTTTGAAAAAAATTGTACAATCAATTTGGTGCATTCTAGGGCCCATTTTAGCCTTTAAAGTTTTGCTGTTTTTTTTTTTTTTTTTTTTTTTTTTGGGGGGGGGGGGGGGGTATTTGTTTTGTTTTTTTAATGTTGCCTTTGTAGACAAGTCTGAAAACAAGGAAAAGGAAGAACCTTAAATGTGATGTAATAGTTTTAAAAGCGGCACTGACTTCAGATGGGATAGTCCTTATACCGTTCTGGCTCCAGAGAAAAAAAGTTCCAGCTTGACTTGAATTTCGGGCCTCGTAGAAGTAGACCTGGCGTGCTACCGGCACATGATTACTGCAATGTACGGTAAATGTTCTAAAATTTCGAACACTAAAACTACGAACACCTAAAATTATCGCCGAAAATAATTTTCAAAACATTCTAAAAAATCGAACACTTACCTTTTTTGAAAAAGTGAATTTCTAAAATTACGAACACGAGTTATTTTCGGCGGAAAATCGACGTCCGTTTATGCTCGGTTGACTCATACCGTAAAGCGCGTGAGCGGTAGCGACATTTGGAAGGTTCCTTTCTACTTAAATGGGTAATCTGGCACGTGACGTTCTTTTCCGCATGCCAAGCGCAAGACTATACTTTTTGTTTGCTAATTGTGCGATACATGCTTTCAGATAAGATCAAAGGCATGAGCGCATTAAAAGCACGGACTTTTCTACACGAACGTGACAAAGTTCATGTATGTTATTGGTAGGCTGTCTATGCATCTATCGACGGAAAACAGTGCAGGCTACCTGCAGCGTGTTCAAATATTTTTAAAACCCTTCATTGGCGAATTGTTTACCTGACGGAATTCAATTTTGATTGGGGACCCGTTTACGTAAGGACATCGTTTCTAATGTTCACCATGAAGAACTTAGGTCATACGCTGCCTGGTCGTCAAAATTGAACATTTGCAAGTAACAGTTGATATTATTACTTCAAAAAAAGCTATTAAACAACTGAGTAAATTTGTTAAGTTTGCTTATACAAACTTATATACAAAAGGGCCCTTTTCCAAGTTGTAGTTTGAGTCGTGAGACACAAAATTAATCCATTTGCATGCTTGACATACCGTAGCCATCAATGCTGAATTGAGAATGCACCATTGCGCAGGCTACTCTGAGTCTTTGTCGCACGTTGTAAGTACCAAAATATCATGAAATTATGTCCGTTCAATCGAGCCGGTTCACACACACTGTATGCATGCGCGGATCCAGAACATTTTGTCAGAGAGGACCGAAAATTGACCAGCATCGGCCCATCAGCGAAACGCCTTTGAAATGGCGTTTTGCTGGCGTGTCAATGGCCCACCATTGAATGCTGGCTTGGTAGCTTTGTGATTTTTAGGGGATCCGGATCAATATTGCTAGGAAACCGTATATTTTGTGATTTTTCAGGGGGTCCGGACCCTCTGTCCTCCCTCTGGATTCGCCCATGGCATGCATCTGAAGATCATCGGACGCAAAGTCGGACTAGATTATATCTCTTGGTATGCTTGTTTGCCCCTGATCAGGCACATCGGATGATCTTCTGGATCAGTTTGCAAACTTTGATAGCAGGTCGTAAAAGTATAGTAGAGAGAGAGAGAGAGAGAGAGAGAGAGAGAGAGAGAGAGACTGCACGGTGTTTGCACACGAATCTTTTGTTTTGGCTTGTTTTCTTAGAATATCGAAACACAATGTTTGGGTCATTCAATCAGCTTCCGATGAGGACCTTATATCCAAATCGGCTTTTGTACGGCACAGTCGGACATTCCACAGTATTAACGCTTTGCGTGCTTTCTATCGCATGCACACTTTTTTAAATTGACGAAACATTCTATCCTGAATACCATTCGGATCTGATCTGGATCCAAACCGTGTTTGCAAATGTAAAGAGAGAGAGAGAGAGAGAGAGAGAGAGAGAGAGAGAGAGAGAAAGACTGGTGCAGGCACGCCAAAGTAAACATTGCATCGGCGGATCGACAAGTGTGTGTGTGTGTGTGTGTGTGTGTTCTTTTTTATTTTCGTCAGTTTGTTTGTTTTTTTACTCTGGGAACTCGTCTACGTATTTCAAAGTTTTGTGTAGATCTTTGCAAAAAATCTGATCGTACGAGATGTCTAGCGGTTTCAATTCTTGAGTACAATATAAACTTGAATGTGGGTTTTCTGAAGGAAGAACGAAATAGTGTAGTGATTCATCGGTAGTCCGAGACGGGTGAACATAGGAGACCCGGCTTATCGAATAGTTTAAATCAGTGGGCTTTTCTGACTTGTAAGTAAATTGAGTGACATAATATGCACGAGCCTGGCTCTCGACTAAGCGAATACCGCATGCGCTGGACATTCTACTGACTCAGTCCGCATGAATTTAGCGACGGTTTTAATAAGATTAAAGAAAAGAAAAAGAGGAGATAGCACAGAATCATATCGCCGTTTTTCAAAACGTCTCTACCACATTTTGACATGCATATATCCTTTATTATAGGGATCACACATGTGTTTCTATCCATTAACATCTGCTGGGCGCAGAAGGCATATAAGCCGATTTTTAGATTCATAATCCCTATATACTGTACTCTGCTAGACCATTAAATGTCCTTGTTGCAAACATTGCGGGCCCAGATCAGACTGCTCTGATCCGAGGACTCCAGTAGACGTCATTCTCAAAACGGAACCGAAAGATATGGTAGGCTACAGTTTAGCAGGGCGCCGCCGATGTGGCATCTTTGAATTTAGATACAAGAAAAAAGCCAGACTATTTAAAATTGAAAACAATCAGCAACAAAAAACAATAGCTGCTGCTAAAATCATATTATAAACTTTGATTTGGCGATTTTAGGGGGGGGGGGGGGGGGGGGGGGCCTCCCCCTTGAATCCGTCAATGAAACCGTCATCCGCGGATTGTGGTTCCTTTGAGAGTTCGTCGGCAGGCCGATAGTGGCTCAGGACGGGCCCGGTAGCAAATGCCCTTTTATTTAATACCGCGGATGGACTCAAAATTCCAATACTGCGCCAGAGTGTATGCTATAAATAGACGCAATACTATTAAAGGGCGACAAGTCTAACAGATAGCGTCCTTTCGCAAATGTATATATCACGTGATCGTTTTGGCGGGATAGGCATAAAGTAAAACTTCAAATGAACTCATGCAAGTAAGATTATTAATCCCCAATATCCAAGCGACCTTCTGGGGTCAACTGAGATAATTCTTGATTCATATGAATGTTATATTATTTACATACATAGCCGCGTAAAAAACACGCCGACTTGTTTGTTTGTTGTCAATGAAAGCAGACTACAATGGCAAGTCCACTATGTCTGTTACGATATGCCTATCATTATCATATTACTGCGCAAGGTATTATTTTTTAAATATATTTGTATTTGAATTTGCAATTGGCAGTAAATCATTGCTTCGATACCCAAACTGAAGTTTCTAAACTGCAAAGCATAACAAACAATAACAAAAAAAAATAAAAAGAACTACTTTTTACGCGTAATATTTTCCAGAAAGTTGTTCGGTTTGTATTAAGCCTTTATCCTGCGGAATCCGGATATACCCCGTTCTGGAAAACATTGTAGATCCAGATCAGTTGGCTTCTCAGGAACAAACTAATCAGGATCTATACGACTGTTTATCATGCATCTAATTAAATTGTTAATACTGAAACCATGCAACTTATATGTCTGAAAATTTGCAAGGAGTATAGCATATATTTAATGTATGGCCTGGCAAGGGTGAAAAATTGACGTGACTGAAAAACTGTAAGTGTTAAAATTGAGTCCGGATGCCAGCATCCGTCCCCAATAAATCAGTATCTCGTTCAGGTAATGCCATAACAGTATGTAAGTATAGAAAGTCTAGTTGACATGGTGATTGTTTTATTATACCAGGTATGGCAAATTAGTCCATTTTGTCTTGTTGCTAGGCAACCGTCTATAATTACGAGTAAAACTTTCTGACCAGTTTTTAGGAAGTGGATTATAATGTTGTATCTAACAATCATCACTTTTAACCTATAAAGCGTCACCTATAATTTACAGCAGACGACGATTTTAAATATTGCCGCTTTTTTAAAAATAACAAATAAGGCATGATATTTCATGAGAATCGTCTGCTGGCAGGTAATTCTCATGAAATACCATACCTTATTTTTGTCGAAAATATGGGAAAAAGACGCAAAATTTGTCGTCTGCTGCAGTCGTGATTGGTGCTTTAAGGGCTAAAGTTTTCAGTTTTTTCTTTCAGATTTCTAATATAGAAGGTGTTGAAAATAAGTAATCATTATTTTTGCCTTTAGATTCGCTTTGAGGACTTTAAACTGTCATTTGACTGAAATGAAGCATAATACCATACACTTTTTACATTTAGCACAATTGACATCACAAAATTTATCCTTAACCAAAGTTAATGCTAATTTCAAGAGAATGGAAATAACACAATTCATAAATAAATTGACCACAAACCTCTATATTTATAGAAAATGTGATATTGTACATAATAACGTTGGGTCAGCTGAACAATTTATTGTGATTGTTTAACATTTATTATACATTTAATAAATTGACATTCTACATTATAACATTTAATCTTTCCTTAACAATAAACTAAAGACTACATGTATATATAAAATTCAAATGATGTATAGTGTGTCACCAACAGGTAAGCCACCAACACAGCCCTCCACGTGTGTTGAGTTTTGAAATCGGTCAGCCGATTATAAACGTCAAACGATTCTCACGCTTTTCTCCTAATAAGTATGTAATGAAACACAATGGTGCCATCCTATATCAACTTTATTTACATGCAGGCTATTATCGCATACTTAGAAAAAAGTAAGTAACCGTTCAGGATGTACTTAACATTGCGATGTGTTTTTGCTTATCTACCCTTATGATTCGCCAAAACAATTCATTGAATTAAACGAATCTATTTTACAGCCTATGTGCTCATATTCAAGGCCATTTTAAAGTGTCTATTCTTACGTGACAATAAATTTTGTGTCGTGAAATAGTCACAGAGACGTCCCACTACATACGCAAGCATTTTAAATGTGACCTGTTAGTAGGATAAGGAATGATCCCCAAAAATACGTTTTCATACCTTATGGCGACGGCAGCCATATTGGATATTAAATCTCACCCAAACAGGCAGCAATGTTATCTTTGGACAGTTATGATGTGTTTGTGTGAAAATAATCGAATTGAGTCGTGGCAGATACAGATGGGAGAAAACGAAACATTTCGTTTTCTCTGGTTACATATGGTACGCAACATTGCATACGTAATGCTAAAGCAACAGTTCTTTGAAATTGAAACTAATACTCAAAACTTTTAAATCAAACACATTGTCATTCCTGAAAGGTAGTTTGATTTCAATTTGATAACGCGTTGCTGAGATAATAGCGTTTGTACCAAACGCGTGCATACATATGACGCACATGGGCTACCATACTTTATTAGCTCAAGTGGCGTTATGCAATTCCGAGAAGTTTGCTATACAGTGGTTTCGTATGCACCATTTACACTTCTTCAAAACTATACTATAACAAACCTTGCTACTTTCCGGGTAACCATTTTAGAATTTTTTTCACCCTGGGGCCCAGCCTAATATGCGTACAGTACAATTTGGTGAGGTTCCAAATAAATCTTCCATATCCAACAATTGCTTCGTATATGCTTTAATGGTCATATGATATTGTAGCACTTAGTGTCCGTTATCTGCAGCCAAATGTTCAGAAGCTGTGTTTAGCTATGGACCCATTTTCATGCAATTGTTACTGACGTTCTGTCAAAGACTAAGTCCATAATTGTCATATTTCTACCATATTTCCAGTGTCCGATATATAGGTATGTCTTTGTCTTTTGGAAGTCATTAAAGTAAGGCATTTCGAAATAATTTAGGTTGCATGTATAGATAAAAACTCAATCTTTCCAAATATATGCATAAATTTCATTGACCCTTCTCCCCTTTGACAACCAATATCCTGAGAACGGATCGCAACAAAATAACAATGTATGTACCAATTTAAAGCGCATTGTGCATTCTATCAAAAATACCAAAACACAAAGATCCATATTTTGGTCCATTTTGTTGCTTTTGTCACGCACTGGCTCATATCTAATTAATAATAGATATATGTCAAATGGCATGTGAAAATGTAAATGGGTGTACAATATATCCACCAGTTTTCGACATAGCAATTCATATACTTCAAACAGTTTGAATTCATCAAATATCTCTAGACCCTAAACCGTAGAGCAATGAAAAGGGTATGATCATGGTGCTGTTAGATGGGTTTTTGACCTCAGAATGGATGTTGCCTTCCTGTTTTGCTTCGAAATGGTGGTTGTAGTGGTTTTACAACTCAGATAATATTTGCAGACTAGCTATTTTCTACAATAAATGATGATAGGACGTTGAAGGATACTTCCTATTGTCGATGCATCGTAACAGCTTATCTGTCAAGCAAATGCACTAAATTGTGTCAGTTGAAAGCATTACATTAAACTAACGATACGTTTTACAATACATCTGGACCACCTCAAAGAAAAATGTTAGAATCGAACATGCATTATCTCACAAGATACGAACAACAAATGTGAATATCAGTGTGCATATCCCGACAGAACTACATGTATATTTGCCGGCTATTTTTGAAAGATCTGAATATTTGCCAGGAACATTGCAGCGCATGCGCGGATACAGAAAGTTTTGTGCGGGCCATTATATGTACGCCAGCGAAACGCCATTTAAATGGCGTTTCGCTGTTAAATGTCGTTTCGCTGGCGTGTCGATGATTGTCCAACATTGAACGCTGGCTTGATCCGGACCAGTATTGCTAAGAAACCCTATATTTTGTGATTTTTCAGGGGTCCGGACCCCCTGCTCCCCCCTCTGGATCCGCCCATGCAGCGGCATAGCCAAGTCACATACACTGAAAACATTGAGAAAGACAAAGAAAAGTCCACACTCACAGGTCACAGATGAAACCATGGCACCGTGAGGAATAGACAATAAAAAAGTCAAGCAAAGACAAGACACGTAAAAGCAAGACTACAGTAAAACCTGTAGAAAACGGCCACTAGAAGACTAAACAAAGATCTTAATGACAAATGGTAGCTTAATGAAGATCGAAAGTATTGCAGAATGCTCCCCTTGGAGCATTCTGCAATACTTTTGACCTGCATTTAGCGTTAATTGGTCGTGAAAAACAATTTTTTGTCTTTTGAGAGTTTCCGTTCTAAACAGGTTTTATTAAAGCAATCATCAGCGAGAGCAATGTAAAATTAAATTATTTAAAAAAAAAAGCACAAATAACTCGATCACAAAACCAGGACCAACACACAAATCCCCCACACACAGTGGTTGTTTGATATATTGTGCTAAGCTGCGACTACTATTTTCAAAACCCTGTTTTATATCAGAAAACAATATCACATAGAAACTAAAGTAAACAGAAAAATGTCGATTTTACCCCTTTTCTAGGATGACCTTGACCTATTTAAACGTCAATGTCAATTTTGCTGACTTATGCATATAAATTGAGAAAAGTTGAAAAGTTGAATTTTCAATAATGGTTGAAGCCAGTCATTATATACTTAAGGACTTTGAAAACGCATCACCCAGATTAAATCCTTTAAATCATACACAAATGACAGATTATGCATAAATTGCGCTTGTGTCATGTTTCTTTTGTATTGTGCAAGTGATGTTAACGTAAATTTTAAGACGTTCTCGATCACATGACAGCATATCCCTTGCCATGATTTACATCAAAACGTCTTCCCCACATGCTTGTCAGTGTATGTAGTCAATATCAGTAATTAAAGCGTACATAAAAGTAACTTATGTAGATGTTTCTAAAAAGGAGCTGTAAATTGATGTTCATTTTCGAAATATTGAATTTATCTATTACTTTTGATTAGAAAAAGTCTATAAACTCTGTTGCTGGTGTGGTATCATACACGCCACAGTTTAAGCACAAAAATAATCGAAACGCTTCAACTGACTGTGCAGAAAGGTGATGGATGATGTATGTACACATGTGACGTCATCAGCAGCTTCGCGTGAAAGTGCAGTCAAATTAACGACTGATTCATACCAATTCCAAAAAAAAGTAAATTTTCTTTTTATTTTATACTTTTTAGAAGATTTACAGTTAATCAATTTGTTGACCATGCTTCAAGCCGAATCACAATAATGTAAAAGAAGACAAAAAAAGTATTTGTGACAGAATACCTGGATCAATCTACATGCTCTATTCAGCGACAAAGTGCGAGACAAGTGACGTCATAAGCGATGTCATAATTTGATGATGACGTTGCGTAGCATAGGTTACATGCATTGCCTCACTCACTGAAGAGGGAGGTGTTGAAAATTCAAAATCGAAAAATTTAAGCAAATCTGAATTATTTTGGTACCAATATGTTCCTCATGTTCTAACTAAGAAAATGACTATCCACACTTGATGTTTTTGTTCACAAATAAGAAAGTTATAGGCGTTTGAACTTTCGAAGTGAGCTGCATTAAATGCATGGAAAAGTCAGAGGTGATTCAAAAAAACGCTACAGTGAAAATATAGGCTAATATCAATCAATATCATATCATTTCACTAGGCTAGTGATTGATATCACTTTTATTTGTTTTTGATATGCATTGATTTCACTGCAAAGTATGAAATAAAAATTTAATTTTGAGCATCGATTAGATAATGAGACAATGTAAAATGACTATGTGGTATAGGTCACATGACAAAACTGGCTGATATGCCCATATTAGGTCAAAACCTTTATGTGTTTTCTTCTCCAGAATCAAAGGTTCAACAACCCTGGCCTCGAGGTTCATTCTCAAACTCAAAATAAAGCGCAATGATTGGCTGCTTGCGGACAAACTCAAAATAAAGCGCAATGATTGGCTGCTTACAGACAAACTCAAAATAAAGCGCAATGATTGGCTGCTTGCGGACATTCTCAAACTCAAAATAAAGCGCAATGATTGGCTGCTTGCGGACAAACTCAAAATAAAACGCAATGATTGGCTGCTTACAGACAAACTCAAAATACAGCGCAATGATTGGCAGATGCGGACACGTGTCCGCAAGCAGCCAATCATTGCGCTTTTTGGAGTTTGAGAATGAACTCAAGTTTTATAACCTCGGGGCCAGGGTGTTTGTGGATATAGGCACTTCAAAGTATGTTTGACTAGTGATCCTAGGTTAACCTTGATCTACTGTACAAGGTCAGATGTGTTTCTAAATGTATTCATATTTCTATATTGTCAACGTCACATGACCAAAATGTCTTCAATGCCATGTAAGGTGAAAATTATTAAAAAAAAAACTTCATAACTGAATCTTATGGACCAATCACCTGTGGCCTTGTTACATGTGTGTCTCATTTGGGATATGGACATTTCTAAGTTTGTTTAAATGATGATCCTAGGCTGATTTTGACATTATAAAAACTTTTACTGTTTTGTGACTAAGTTCAGGATCTAAGGTCCTCTGGTTTTGTGTGGTGGTTCTTGGTGTCATTTCTAGTTTGGCAATCATCTTACTATAGAAGAGAGAGAGAGTTGGTTACTTTACTTGAACATGTTTATTTGTAGTAGATGACTGTGTTCTGTGTCTTTTCCTCTCGTGTCGTGGGTTGGTATGCAGTCTGTGATAGTGACATTCCTGGTCAAACTCATTTGCGTTTTGTTAGTCTTTACTTTGTGTCTGTGATTTTGTTTGTTGTTGCTGTTGCTGCTGTTGTTGTTGTTGTTGTTGTTGTTGTTGGCTGTTGTTGTTGTTGTTGTTGCTGCTGCTGCTGCTGCTGCTGTTGTTGTTGTTGTTGTTGTTGTTGTTGTTGTTGTTGTTGTTGTTGTTGTTGTTGTTGTTGTTGTTGTTGTTTAGTCACGCATATGCGCACTATGCACAACGGATCGGCTACGCCCTTGTTATTGATCGAGATATCAATGTAAAAATAAAAAAAAAGTGTCAGTTTGGCACTTCGTGAGACGCAAACATGCATTTATCTCTTAGTAACACAGAAGGTACAATGTTTAGCAATCATCTTACTAAAGAAAAGAGAGAGCTGGTTACTTTACTTGAACATGTGTATTTGTAGTAGGTGACTGTGTTCTGTGTATTTTCCTCTCGTGCCGTGGGTTGGTCTGCCGTCTGTGATTGTGACATTCCTGGTCATACTCATTTGCGTTTTGTTAGTTATTACTTTGTGTCTGTGATTTTGTTTGTTGTTGTGCGTTTACTTAATATTTGTTGTTGCTGTTGTTGTTTAGTCACGCATATGCGCACTATGCACAACGGATCGGCTACGCCCTTGTTATTGACCGAGATAGCAATGTAAAAAATCAGAAAAAGTGTTAGTTTGGCACTTCGGGAGACGAAAACATGCATTTATCTCTCAGTTAACATGGAAGATACAATGTTAATTCAAGCTCAATCTGGCAGGATCAGTAAACCTCAATCAGGCCAATGTAAACCCTTTGTCTGCCAGGGTCTTCTGTTGATAGCTTTTGCAAACACTTTGGACCAAGATCAGGCCCGACAAAACGTCGTGCCTGATCGAGGTATCAACTGTTGACACTCTGAAGGTATCCGTGAAAGAAGTATTGAAAAGAAAAGAAAACAAAAAGCAAACGACAAAAGATGAAAAAATTCCCAGCATGCAAAGAGATAAGCGGAAGGAATCGGGCCACCACATGAGATAAGGTCAATTATAACGTGTGACATGAGTGTAAAAATATCAGTGGGGCTACATGTCTTATGTCTCTCTACTTTTATGCTTTGTGAACGACAAAGAATGGCTCTGAAGATATATTCCATATTTTTTGACCGTACGCACATTCCCAATCTCTTCAGGGCCATTTTTGGTAATTCACAAAGCATAAAAGAACAGAAACATCAGTCTAGCCGGTCGTGGCCAGTTAGTGAAAATGCTCATAACTCTTCAATCACATTGTGGTTCAAGAGTTATGAGCACTTTCACGTCCACATGGTATATTTTGACCCAATTCTGCATAATTCTGCAGGCTATGACCAATTTGCTGTCCAAACAGTCCTTCCGATACCGTATACTGATTAATCTACGTTCACCACGGGTCGTGCACATTATGGTTAGAAGATTCTATTATTGCATAAATTCAATGCTATATTCTCCTATTTACATTATAGATGTATCACGACCTCTGATCAATGACCTTTGGGTCTTTCTATTTCAAAATATTGATGCAGAATGCGTAAAACAAGCCAACCGGGTTGGAACATCAGTGTTTGTCAAAGCTTTATTGTAAATGTAAATAAATGCCTGAATCCCTTTTTTCTAGAACAACATATCAATATTGTAAATAGAGTCACGCTTCAAAGCTTTTGGTTTATCTGTAGTATTCCATGATTTTATTAACCTGACCAAGGTGCATAATTCCTAGACTAATGCACACGATATTTTTACCTTCGGTCGACTTTCGTTAGTTACCGTGAGTTTTACAGGAATTGAGCAGGTACTTATTTAGACTGCTTCACTGCTCCACGTATGAAACTATGTCTTACGTCTCATTAAACGGTCAATATGTGAAACACATGTTATATAATATCTAAGTAAAGTTACAATCCATGATATTGAAGAATATTCTTAAACACCCCCATGATCACATACATAAATGTGAACAATAATAGTACGTAGGCGGAGCGCAGTAGCCCAGTTGATAGAGCGCTAGACTGGGGATCGAAGGGTTACTAGCTCGAGTATCACCGCTGGCAGAGTTACTGTGTTGTGAATCAAAACAAACAAGAGTGTGTATAAAACTCAACACCAGAGAATAAAACACTGGTCAAAACAAATAATATGCTCTGTTGCAGAAGAGTTTTAAACCAATATTGTATTTAACAATTAACTCTGAGCGCATGTGGTAGAATTAAGAAAATGCTTTCCGACTTTTATTATATCGACAATCTTGTTTTCATAACTTAGCAGTCAAAAAATTGTTTTCTGTTGTTGAAGTCACTTATGCCAGAGCATACTCTCGCAAAACGAATAAGTTGCGAAATGCTCACATTTTCTGACACGACCACATATTATATGTTTTAGATTGTTCAGAAGTGAAAATGGGCGTTTCTCATAATAAGCCAAATAAAGTGAGCCCTCTCTTTTAACAGTGTGTTCAATTAATTCAGTTAGTTTTTCTTTTATTACATTATGAGACAATGTAACTAAAGAGAGTAGGGGAACCATATGCTGACAAACTAGATGCTAAAAAAACCTTTAGATTTTAATTTATTTAGAATCTCACCTGAATTTTAATGGACCAAAACAGAGTTTTAGCATTCCTTTCATGAACTGTTTCAAACTATTTAACAACACGTTTTTTAATAGCAGTGAGGCAAATCGTCAAAAGTATAGACTACTCAGTAGTAGTACATGAGCTAGAATTAGAAATAAATCGCGACTTATAGGTAACCAGTTTAACGTAGAAAGCTTCCTATGCTCCTCATCAACACCATGCTTAGCAGCCATGTGACACCGATAAGATGTCGGATGTTATAAAGGCCGCAGCTGGATTGGGATCCACGCCATATGGGCAAGTCTGTCCAGATTGAGAAAGCCCAACGGCTAACTTCACGCTGGGCAAGGCTAACTGCACGCTGGACAAACTACAACTTTGAAAGAACAGCAAGTGTTCAGGGCATAATTGAAATTTGGGAAGTCACATCCTTGAGCAAAAATGTGCAGACGCACGCCTTTTCTTTAAAGTAAGTAAGGTTGCAAAGATCAGGAATCGACACAATCAAGTACCACACCTGACCCAGGATACCAATGGGAAAGTGACAAACTCACAGAAGACACCACAAACGAGAGCCAAGAGGTCAGCCCTTTCCCAGCAGGTGACCACGAAGCACATATAAACAGACGCGCACAAAACATAGCAAACACAAGACAGAACAAAAACATAAATGATCCACAAAAGAAGTACCGCCTTGGAACGGTCAGTAAAATATTTTACTGGAGGGCTTAAACCGGTTTAACGGCGCCAACCACACCCTTAATTCAGATGTGGATCAAGACACATAGATATTTGGTTTGCATGAAAGACCCCTAACTTATCAATGCATCATCTCCTAAAACATATAAATCAAGATATAACAAGGAGATAAAGCAAGGATAAGGACTCAACAGTAAATTAAACTGAATACCGGAGCAAATGAAATCCAACAGGTAAACCCCGGTGGGCCCGACAAAGCTGCAAAGTCTGTAATTTTTATCCTTCTATTTTTATAAATAGAGTTTCTAATTTTCAAGAACACAGTTGTCTAATATAGCTTAAATTCAGGTATGCATTTTACCAGCTATGCGTACCTTAACAAATTACCACTATCAAAACAACAGCATTTATGTTAAAAAAGATAACTGTATAGAATTTTTTGGAGGGGCGTAAATAATTACCAACAAGAGAAAAAACACCCGTTTTATAAGAGAATTCATCTTTCCACGCAGTGTTCAGCTGTAGTGAAGAAATTTATTATGACCATGGTGAAAGCATGACCTAATTCCAATTTTAGAAATTATTTAAAAAGAAAAAAAAATCGGAAAACTTTTCAAAATTGCAGACTTACTTAGATTGTTAACAACTTGGTCGTAGTGCCCCTTCCTGATCATACGTACATCCAGGTGCGATCATTCTGGAACTCTTTGCCAATTAATATTACATATACAGCTAAGGATTATTATAAGTACTCATTTTCCTGGCTTTCCTCATTTATCTAACCTATCATCTTTTATCCCGGGCCTTCCCTATCATACCCTTATTTCACTCACAATCATGCTTAACCTTGTCTTTTAGACTTATCTATTGACATACTTGGACTGCTCGACAGCGCAACATGGCTAGAATGTCTGCGAGGGCGTAAGTCATTACATAAAGAAAGAAATAATTGTTGATATCAAACATTGGGGGTAGGGGGCTTACAGACGCTGATGCCGAGTTAACTAAAATATATTAACAATGCTGCGTACAAAATGTAGCTATTAAGCAGATCAAATATTTGTTAACATGTTTCGCATACAATCAGGCAACATTAACCTAAAGTCATAAGGTTTGTATTAACAATGCTTCGTACAAGATATATGTAATAAGCAGATAGTATTTATTTGTAAGGAGGGAAAAGGGAGCATGTATACAACCAGCAAGGTGCCTACTCCGGGGCCTACTCCAACCGTGCATATGTCCTCTCAGGGGTTCCACAGGGCACAGTCTTGGTTCCACTGCTTTTTCTTGCTTATAATAATGACCTGCCAGACTCACTCAGGTCCTCAGATCTATGTAGGACATTTTGCTGATGACATCCTACTCTACCGCACAGTCAATGGGGCCAAGGACAAATTAACACACTATTACAGGAAGACCTTGCAGCTCTCGAAGAATGGGAACGTCTTTGGCAGATGAGTTTAAACCCGTCTATGTGATATGTCATACGTATCACTGCAGGGAGAAGAAAGAATGTCTACCTCTCTTCATATAGGCTCCATGGTCAAGAACTAGGGCGAAAGTCACCAGCGACTTAACTTGGTCAAGTCATATTGCTGATGTTGCCGGCAAAGCCAATAGATCTCTAGGATTCCTACGACACAACTTCAAACAGTGCACTAAGGAGGTCAAAGCAGCAACCTATACCACCATGGTCAGACCAGTGCTAGATTATGCTTCAACTGTATGGGATCCTCATAGTCAGGGCGACATCAAGACTCTAGACCAAGTCCAAGATAAATTTGTGCAATGATTATAATACTCGCACACCTGGAGTCATATACATTTTGCTTAAAAGGGGGGACCAATCATGTACCCTGCAGAGTTGAAAAGGGGTCATTCAGGTCGCACATTCGTACTAGTGTGACAGGGCTCATCAAATGGGTTACTTGCGTTGGGTGCCAAAATTAATATAACAGGTTAAAAAATGTTAATCACCTATTGGGAATCGAAACAAGGCCGCCGAACTCTACCACGTCACTGTAAAAGTCGGCTCGTACATCAAGACTGTACAAGTATTGATAAACTATGCTCTACCACACTGGGCTTATATCATATATGGGAAGTTATCCCCCACCTCCACTGTGACACACACACATATGCACACGGCAGTCGAGCTAACACCCGAATAAGCACGGTCGTCGAGAGAACAGCCATACACGGTCGTCGGAAGAATAGGCAATATTGTCAAAATATTTAGACGATATAAATCACAGGAGCTTGACGTTGATATGTTTTCTTTACTTGTATACCCTCTACGTAGTAGAGGGAAGGACGGTCACTTCGCTGATGCACAAATTGTTTCTGGGTGAATTACACCGTTATTATTCAGGTTACAATCTCGTGCGTATACCATTCAATAAACAATTGCATGCCCTATCCTCCGCCCTATATCAGAAGTTTGCCACATTCACAGTTTTATTGTCATTTTGGCTTTTTCTGTGAAATCTGATTTTAGCCGTGTGATGCGTGCACGGCCATCTTTGTTGTTTTGTTCTTTTCTATTGCGCAAGTATCACAGCAAATGTAAAGTGTCATCTGATTGGTCGAGATGATTAGAACATTCTGTCATCATGTATTGACCAATCAGATGACACTATACATTTGCTGCGATACTTGCATAATAGAAGCAAAATAACAAAGATGGCCGTGCACCCATCACACGGCTATTATCAGACTTCACAGAAAAAACAAAATGACAATAAAACCGTGAATGTGGCAAACTTCTGACATAGGGTGGAGGAAAGAGCATGCAATTGTTTATTCAAATGGTATACGCACGAGATTGTTACCTGAATAATAACGGTGTAATTCACCCAGAAACAATTTGTGCAGCAGCAAAGTGACCGTCCTTCCCTTTACTACGTAAAGGGTATGCAAGGAAAGAAAACATTTCAACGTCAAGCTCCTGTGATATAAATCGTAAAAGTTGAAACATTTTTGCCAAGTAAGCAATGCTGCACAATGCCTTATCAATTCGCTAGTATCATAATTCAATTTTAAGGTATATTTTCAAGGTAAAACGCTAGATATTGTCTAAATATTGATATGTTACTATGTCATATATTTTCGTGGCTATAAGTAGACTTCCGGAAAAATGGGGAGCTACTGACATACATAGATTTCTTGTTCCCATTTCACAGGTGGTCAGCAATGAAAAAAAAACTGGTAACCAAAACCCCCAATGCCTGGAAATAAACAGGTTGGGAACACTTCTATTTTGATCTATTATAGTTCAATTAATCTAAAATAGGGAGCTCAGTGGTAGAGTGCTTGACTCGAGACCGAAGGGCCGCAGGTTCGAGCCTCACCGGCGTCACTTCGCTGTGGTTCTTGAGCAAGACACATTTATCAAAGCTTAGTACTGGTTCAACCCAGGAAGAACCGTTCCTATATAACTGAAAGATTGTTGATGGGACGTAAAGAAAGAAATCAAACAAAATCAAAATAATCTAAAATATTGTAGAGAAATACGTTTTACCTTTCCTACATGCAGGGTTCCCACCATCAGTAATAGTAGTAGTGAAAATCTCCCAGTCAAGGGACACCTTCTCTTGAAGTGGTCTTCTTAAGTCAAATACATCATGGAAAAAACTGGAAAATGGACAAAATGATTTCCTTGCATGAAAAAATCATGGAATTTGATATTTTGAAGAAAAACCTGGAAAAATCCAGGAATTTCAAAAATTTGGATCATGGAAAATCATGGAATTTTGAAAAAAGTTAAGGAGATGTTAAAGCATAATTAGCATGTGTATCTATCTATCTTCTGATACTCAGGCGATCATATATGATCATTTTCTGAGGTGAGTGTTTTAGAATTTTGAAAAAAAAATATAGCTTCTGGCTGAGTCATCTAAATAAGTGCCCTGAACTCCTCTGTGGTCTCAGCTGCGACCACAGATGGAGCCAGACTATTCCAATGAGGAATAGTCCTTGGGAAAAAAGAATACTTCAGGGCATCACTATAAGTCTGGGGCCTGCAAAACTGTGAGTTGTGTGATGACCTGGTAGATCTTGTACTCTGAGATGGGGTCAAGTACTTGTCTTTATCAATAGACATGGTCCCACAATGAATCTTGTGGAAGAAAAGCAGAAAGGACTGATCCCTCCGGGCCTCCAGAGTTGGCCATTGCAGCTCATAGAGCATTTCTCCAACACTACTAGTGTTGCGCCACCTCCTGCAGGTCCAGCGGGCTGCCGTCCTCTGTACCTTCTCCACTTGTTGAATCTGAGTTTTACAATAGGGGCTCCAAATGGGGGCTGCATACTCCAATTTAGGGCGTACCAAAGTTTTGAATGCAACCTCCTTAGTACTCCTAGGTGCGAAAGCCAAGTTCCTTCGAAGGAAACCTAAAGTCTTAGTTGCTTTAGACGAGATATCAGAGATATGATGAGCCCAATCCATGTTCTCTGTGATTGTTATACCAAGATATTTCGCGGACTGAACGTTTTCCAAGGTTTGCTGATGCAGAGTGTAGTCATGAATGATTTGTTTGTGTGAGTAATGCCGAGTCACTCTCATAGAGTGACGTTTGGCAACATTGAACTTCATTGGCCAATCGGCCTCCCAGAGCCCAAGACTGTCAAGATCTTTCTGCAAAATGAGACAGCCTTGCAATGAATGAATGTTCCTATACAGGATACAATCTTCCGCGAACAGGCGAACTGAAGACTTGATATTATCCGGTAAATCATTAATTAAAATTAGAAAAAGGATCGGTCCTAAGACCGACCCCTGGGGTACACAGGATAAAACAGGGACTGGATCTGAGGCTTGACCGTCTAAAACTACTTGTTGACTGCGCCCAGAGAGCCATGAGCTGATCCACTTGTGGGTGGACCCTCCTATCCCATAGTAATCGAGTTTGTGTAATACCCTCCTGTGTGGGGCCTTGTCAAAGGCCTTTGCGAAATCCATGATGATCAAATCTGTCTGCTTGTGCCCCGGATTCATCGCATCATCCAGGTTGCTGATGATATCGTGCACAAACTGAACCAACTGGGTTTCACAAGACCTCTGACTTCGGAACCCATGCTGACAAGCAGCAAGTATGCTATCTAAGGCTAAGTGCTTGTTGATGTTGCTCAACAATATATGCTCTAGGGTTTTGCAACAGATGCAGATTAGTGACACCGGTCTGTAGTTCGCAGCATCGTATTTTTCTCCTTTCTTATAGACCGGGGATACATTTGCATGTCGCCAATCATTTGGAACATTGCCCTGAGCTAAAGATTCATTATAGATAAGTGCTAGGATAGGTGAAATCTGTGTACTACACTCTTTGAGCACTCTGGCATTGAGTCCATCTGGGCCAGGCGCTTTATGCACATTGAGTCCATCCAACAGTTTATGTGTAGCAAGCAAATAACACTTCTTTTGTATATTTGTGTATGACTTGCACTTAAAAATGTCATTTACATGATGAAATCCAGAATTTTTTTCTCGCTCGCTCGGATTTATTAATTAATTCTTAGATTTTCTAAGGAGCAGACCGCTAAATATCTCAAATTTCTAAACAAAAATGTCTCTGTTTTGCTTGTATGATTGTCACAGCTATTATTATGCTTATTTAATGTGAAATTTCTAAGTTTTTGTTTTTCTAACAACTCATTGAAATGAATTTTGTATTTGGAAAATCCCTACTTTTTTACACTGATAATCTCTACTTTTTCACTACTTTTTACAAAATGTTATCCCTACTTTTTTGTTGAAGGGCACATGAAAGCCTGTGAATGAATGGCTATAAGGGGTTGTTGGAGGCCATAATTTAAAAGTTTCTATAAATAATGCAAATTTTATACAGAAAGAAAGCGGTGCTTAAATCATGGAAAATGTAAAATGATCATGGAAAAATCATGGAATTTCAGTTTTGAAAACTGGTGGGAACCCTGTACATGGGTCTGAGACGTGTGAAGACTAGGCACCAAGCTGGTATAGTTGAATTTATTCTATAATAGCTTAGTCATCTGCTTTGTCTTTCAGAGTCAATCTTCCTCTAGAATATTATTAGTGCAATAATGTAGTTGATAATCTCAAATGTTTGTAGATTCTTTGACAGCACATAATGGAAACAATTTCTGGTGGGAAGCGAAAAAGGGGAAAATAAAGGTTATGGTGGTCTTGGTCCGGAGGGAGTGTGTGGGGTAGGGAAGGGGTGGTAGGTGTGCCTGTGTATCCTTGGAGGCTGATCTGATGTCGTTTGGAGGGGCTTTGGTGGAGGTTTGGGGTGTTTCAATGGACCGCCTTGTGGCCACAAGAGTGTCCATTGTATGTGGTCTAGCATGTTTGTGATGGTGCATGTTTTATGGAATCAATTGGTTACAAATTGTTTTTGAACAATTTCTAGTTCAAGGTTGGGTGGTTAAAACTGCTTCCAGTTTTAACCAGTTAAAAGCGCAGTGTTTCCCAAAGTGGTCAATACTGGTCCATTTGAATTGGCAATTGGCTTAATATTGTTCATCTTTTCAGTTTTAGACATAATTGTCAGTGTTGTTCATTTGTCGCTGCAAGAGTTCTTTCTGGTCTTCTGGATAAACTTTTTCTGTGCATCTGTGTTCATATGGTTATAGAACCTAGAGCTGCAACAGTTCACTTAGTAGTCTCAGCAAAACTGTCAATATATTTTCTTGTTTCCATTTAGTAGAAGATGGCAGAGCCATCTGAAGTGGAAGAAGACTACTGGACGACCTCAAGTCTGAAGAAAAATAGAGCTAAACTGAATATTTTTGATGACAATGTAAGTACAAAGGATTAAAAAATGAGCTCGTGTCCAGCAGAAGGTACAACACAGGTTTATATTAACACATTTTTTCAGGTAAAATTGTCAATAATAATAATCATAAAATAATAACATAACAGACTTTATTTCTAGAGGGTGACACATATAGCAAAAACTAATCTTCCATGAGGCCCTAACTTACTTCAAAAATGTACAAACTGAAATTACTAGGACATAAAGTTTATAAACATGAAAGACTAAAATATGTATATATATCTTCTTACCCGTAGTTTGTAGCATATGTTTTGGGTGCTCAAAAGAACCGTCTCATTGAGATGGTTCTTTTGAGTACCCACAACATATGTTTTGGTTGAGAAATAAGAAAGTTATTTTTTTGTTACACAGTCTTAACTGAAGTCCTGGTACAAGTTCGCATTTGTGTATGCCATTCAGTGAAGATTATAAGGCCAAATAAAAAATATGCATAGTTCAGCTTACACACTGAAAAAAATTAGGTTAGGTAGGTAGGATACTTTTTTTTTTTTGAAAACTTTTTCAGACCTGCTTGGAAATGTATTAAATAAGACAAAACTGATATAAAATGGTCTATTTTTGAAGAGATAACATTGTTTTAATCCTTTTACTTCCAATACCAAAGACTGAATGCATAGAAATTTAGATTGCCATTTCAGACAGTCATTTTGATATGTTTTTTCTCTCCAAATTCTGAAGGTGGAAGAGAATAGCAGAACAAATTATTTCGTTTTGGTGTAAACATTTGGGGTAGGTAAGGTAACCTGAACCACACATATATTTTTTCTTGGCCTAATCAGTCTGCGCACCCACAGAGTCTTTCCACCTGAAGAAATTTTGAAACCTCTGCTACCAACAGAGTGCCCATTGAAGACTCTGATCAGGCTGCCCGAATGGGCATACTGATCTGATGTTTCAATGGATGCACATGTCAATATGTACATTTTGAAGGACATAGACTCAAATATTTTTCGGCCACTAACCAAAGGTCCAGAATTCCAGATAAGTGAACTTTTTATGCGTAAAATTATGATTATTTTTATATCCATCAGTAAAAACACATGTTTTGGGTGCTCAAAAGAACCAACTTATTGAAATGGATTATTACATGTAAGTACCCTCAACATACAACATGCCCCTAAAATATCATTGCTTGGTGTAAATTTTTAATCACCTTTAAAACATTAATAAGAGCATTAAAATAGCATCTATAAAAAGCACACATTAAATGTGCCCTAGGAACAGAATAACATTGTTGACTAACTGATTGATGTTAATGACCATTATGTTCATGTAACATTGAAAACATTTAAACTAAAACAAAGTTAACTATTTTCAGATGCATATATATGAAAAATAATAAATTCCAGACCATGAGGCATGAGATTTCTGGGGTCTTACTTCAAGTGCGATACTCAAAAAGTCAAGCTGTCTGCTAAAGCACATCATGACTCAAAAGTAGGGTTTGTGTCAATATGGGGTATGCATTATCCAAAACACTATGTTAAAAAAAGTAGCAAGCACTGAATGACTTTAAATAATTCGTTTGTGGCGGCATCATGTTACCTTTGGTAGCTAAGCAATAAATATAATTGGTATTACACTATTTAGCTATACAATGATAAGATTTTCTACACTAAAACATTTTTGGAAACATTTTCCACATGGTCAGGTCAAAAAAGCGGTTTCAGTGATGCCTGATTACGCAGATTGATAACAATTTTGAATCAACCAATCAGGCCAATCACATGATTTGGTGACACATTCGGTACACAAGTATGTCGCATATACCCGTAATCCTCAAATCAGATAGGTCAGTATTTGAAAAATGCTCCCTATCGTAATAATGGGTTTTGGATGATTATAAATTCACTTTATCAAATGACGTTGCAGCTTGGAGTGAAATAATACCATGCATTAAAATTGATAATCCACTAGTTGATTACAGATTTTGGAAACGTTATGAAATGACGTTCATGACAACGTTGCATAAATAATGACAAAATCTTAACTTTTTTGCCAAAAATGAGATTTCAAAGTTATCTTAATGTCATATGATAAATAAAATCTGACGTTTGTGCTCTAGTATTATTGAATTTATTAATTTCTTTGCTAAAAAGGGATCAATTGCTCAGCAAACTTTTAATTTTATCTCTTTTCCTCCACTCTTTAGATAAACTCAGTAAAACATGAAAATTCATGTAAGATCCCCTATGTATAGTTGATCTGTGACATGTGGCATGTGCGACCAGCAATGCCTCATATCAGCCTGCACATACAGCACAGTCTGATCAGAGCCTTTGCTAGTTGCTTGAATATTCTATGACTGTTAAGCTACTGACTGAACATTATTTGGAGTTTTTAAGCTTAACAGGAGGCTGCACAGGCTTGTCTGAGTCTACACTTGTCAAAATGTTGCATTGTTGGTAATCACATGTCACGTCTCAGTTTATATATTATCAGGTGACTGTTGAAGCTGCCTCAGACCTAGCCTTGTATAGGAAGAGTCTGGACACACCAGATGAGGAGACTGTGGACACTATCAACTGGGATGACACACCTGTCTTCAAACCAGGTATTTCCTTCACCACAATATCTAGTGCACTTTTAAATGAGCCATGAATGTGATTTCTAACAATGTGGTGTTTTTACAACTGTAGACTCAGACGAGCCTGTGCAGCGATCTTTTAAGCTTAGAAACTCCAAATGGAGTTCATTTAGTAGCTTAACAGTCGTAGAATATTCAAGCGACTAGCAAAGACTCTGATCAGACTGCACATATGTGCAGGCTGATCTGAGACTTTGTTAGTCGCACATACCACATTGTTGGAAATCACATGTTGTGGCTCAAATTCACTTTTAGCCTGTTGTAAATAGGAGATTTCTGCCATCATCATGAAAAATTTGGAGCTTGATTTAAGTCCAACCTGTTTGACAATCTGATGGTATTCCTAAAAAAAATTTCTTTGAAAGGTTCATTTAGGGCTGAAGATGATTAAAAAACATGTAAAAAAAACATGGATACATGTACATACAAAGAGTCAAAATTTAGGGAATATCAATCAAAATTTAGGAAATTTGATGTCGTTTGGTTACGTCATTATTCATTGGAGGATGTGTGAAACTTGTAGTGCTCCCATTTGAAACAAAACAAAAAAAATTATGACAGTAAAAGCATCGAAATGTATTAGAATAAGAATACACTAAATGTTCTAAAATTTTGTACAATTTTCTTTCTGTTCTGCCTTTTCAGATCAGAGTTAGTAAGAAGGCAAAGATCAGAAATCAATACAATCAAGTACCACACCCGAATGACCTGACCCAGGACACCACATGGGAAATTTGACTGGAATACACAAAATTCTTGTCAGAATAGCAAACAGGCAAGACTGTTCAGGAGCAGTCTAATGGGTGTGCACTGTTTGTCCATGCCTTTTTGGCAGCCAAATAGTGTTGGAAATTTTAGAACATTTACCATTATTATTAAACTGTTAATGTGGTCATTTTACAGAGGTTATGTATATCACCAGTTAAAGTAGAAATTGAGATTTTAAATCTCCAATGATGCATGTTGGGCCCTAAATTGGGTACTAATAATTGCTTTTCCAAGTAAGAATTCTGAATAAACTTATCTCAAAATTTTATTTCCTATTGGTTTGTTATCTCAGCATTGTTTTCATAAGAACTTTATTCCCTAATATATCATGTATATTTTTAGATGCTGTCTCCCCGACAAAACCACTGTCAGTAATAACACCTGCAAAACCACAACCTACTCAACCAAGTAAGTATGTGATTACCCAGACTCCTAGATAAGAATGCAGAATTAAAATTTATTTTTCTTGTTTCTCAACCAAACCATATGTTTTGGGTACTCAAAAGAACTGTTTCAATGAGATGGTTCTTTTGAGCACACAAAACACATGTTAAAATTGATGGATAAGAAAATATCACAATTTTACACCCAAAATATGTGTTTATCTCTACCAATGATAACCAGGCCCTAAGGTTATAACTTATAAAACTTGTTTTATGCTCAACTCAACTGAGCATGAAATTTATACTGCTCATAAATGTTAAAATGCCAACAATTGATGGCATTTTAACATTTATTAACAGGATAAATACATCATATGAGAGCTTAAAACAAGAAATACCTCTTTTTCACTTTTTCAGCATTTTAGTTTTTATGAGCACTTGAAATTTTATGTTCAGTTGAGTTGAGCATGAATAAAGTTTTATAACCTCGGGGCCAGTATTATTGGCTTTGGAAATTGGATACAACTTTTAAGAGTGACAACTTCTGAATTAAAGTTATTGCCACTTGTTGGCCTTGTATTCAATAAAAAAAAAGATCTCGTTTTTTTAAATAGCAAATTCTTTAGTATTAGAAAAAGCATTTTTGAGGTCGAGTGATTGAAGTTTTCTTTCTATTTCAAAATCTGGTCAAACTTGTCTAGCATTCATGCTTAAGTATGTTTAATGCTTGTATAGCGAAACTCCTATCCTAACCTAGGAACCTCTTTCCTTTCAATGTTGTGCTTGCAGAGATTGGTAATTTTCCCAACAGGGGCAGAAGATATTGTTGCCTTTGCATGTCTGACACTGACAGTCTGTTCTAAAACTCTTTGTATTCTAAGAACTCCTAAACAGGTACTTTAGTAAACAGTGAAGAACCTGATATGATACCATAACAGACACCCAAGTGTGAATTTTCTAAGGAAATATACAGACTATTCGGTTTACCTAAATAAACCTTTATGCTACCTTATCGTTACCTTTTCTAATCATGATGTTAGATGTAATAGCCAGATGTATGCATTTCTAACCTTGTAACAAGAGGACAATATTAATGCTTTGTGCACCATATGCATGATTTGAAAACACAGTAATAAGATAACATGTACAATCAAACTTTGCTAGTTGGATCATAAAGTTCAGGTCAAGTTCTCTTACACATCCTGGATGTGTAAGAGAACTTGACCTGAACTTTGAGAAATCCACAGTTCATATAATTAAGACGGCAATTTCCAACAGTTATCCGATATATGGAACTACCTAGCATATTCTGTTTCTTAAGTGCAAGAAAAACAGATTATGAAAACAGAATCGTACTATCAAAGAGAACAGCAGAAATTCATTTGAGTCTGCACATCTGTGTCGTCCGACTTTAATCTCTGTATGCCGTCGAGCTGAACGGGACTGTACCTACATGAGTTCAGCGTATTGGATTAAAATCTTAATGTTGAATCCTTTTCTTATCGTTATTTCCGCAAGTCTAGTAATTGTCTTCACAAAATACTTCAAAATCTCTCCATTTAGTAGCACACAGAACAGCTTCACTGAGTGGTGTGAATGTTGGCTCAATGATGATATGAGCCGTGACATGAGAGTTCCAACAATGGTATGTGCGACCAGCAAAGGCTCAGATCAGCCTGCATAGCATGCAGTCTGATCAGAGCCTTTGCGAATCGCTTGAATATTCTATGACTGTTTAGCTACTGACCAAACATCGTTTGGAGCTTCTTAGCTTAAAATGAGGCTGCACAGGCTCGTAGTCTACACTTGTCAAAATGATCACATGTCGCAGCTGATATGTAAAGAAATGGGGGTGATTTATAGCAGCCAGTTACTTCCTCTTCTATGGAATTGTGCACTGGAAATCCAGAAGCCTTGACCAACACTTTCAAGAATGAGCTGATCTCCTCTTTTTGCCAAGGTACACATCTAGGAGTCACTCGTATACAAAGGGTTGAAATGCATGTGATAGTCTTATATTGCTGTTACTATTGCAGAAAATGTAATTAACCCTTTACTCCATAATAACCGTTTGCTCCATAATAACGCAGGTAGCCCAGTAGCTCAGTGGTAGAGTGCTTGACTGAAGACCGAGGGGCCGCGGGTTTGAGCCTCACCGCAGTCGTTGCGTTATGTCATTGAGCAAGACACATTTATCCTAGCTTAGTACAGGTTCAACCCAGATAAACCCGTCCCTATATAACTGAAAGATTGTTGAAAGGACTATAGATTTAAATTAAACAATCAAACCATAATAACATAATAACACCTTTTGACCCCTTTGAAGTATCATGTATTTGAAAATATTATGGAAAATGGAGCATTTGCTCCAAAAGAGCAAATGCTCCATTTTCCATAATATTTTCAAAAGTATTCAAAACTTAACTTAAACTTTGCTTGATTTTTTTAATGTTGTCTTAAAATAGAAAATGATGTCATGATCTAAAAAAAGTCTGTATGTTTGTTTGTTTTTGTTGCTTTACGTCCCAAGTCAACAGCTATGGTCATTGCGGGACGGTCAGTTCACCTAACCACACTTTTTTCCTGGGCAAGCTTGAACAAGCAGTTAACCAGTAATCGTGCACATACTTTCGCTTGTAACTGACAACAACCCTTCATGAATGATTCAGCGGAAGGGAGGAGAATGACCGTAGAAATTATTTCATGATCAATCTCCACGAAAGTATGGGACCGGGCCGGGATCGAACTCGCGACCCCTGGATCTGCAGTCAGCTTCGCATCTGTAACCAGACACGTTACCGACTGCGCTACGTGGCCCGGTCTATGGAGTAAAGGGTTAACATTGTTTTATCTCTGTCATACCTACATATATGCATGTACCTTATTACAGTGCAGTTGCTTTAGAACACTACTCGCTATATAATACAGGTCTGGATATCAAAATATTCAACTGTTTTTGCTTCAGAAGATTAGACTTTATTAAAATTAAATGAAAATTGCGATAGTAACCATCGCTGCATGCTCATTTGCCAATATTTTTGTTTATCAAACTAGTCCCTTTATGACAAATTCTCTTCATAATAAGGCACTCAATGATCTATATAGTTATAAGCAGGACTTTAGTTAAGAGTGCATACCAAAAAATTATTTTTCTTATTTCTTAACCAAAACATATGAGACGCTTCTTATGAGCACCCAAAACATATGTTAAAACTGATGGGTAAGAGAATATTTACACTTTTTCGCTCAAATAGTTTGTGTATCTAAACCTATGGTTATAAGTGTTATAACAGAACTGCACTGTAACTGCTTTTACAACCATAAACTCCTGCTCTGTTGGACTTGGGGTTCTTCCATGAACCCCTTGAAATATGCTAATGGGACTTTTGGTATTTTGTGGGTTTTTTCCATTGCCGAGCTGCAAAGGCTCAGGCAAATGTGTATGCTTGCTAGTTTCATTGCTGCTTGTATACCCAAAGTATGGATGTAGATAAAACTCAGACCAAAATTTAGACCTCTTGATAAAAGGGGCGGCTTTTGTGCATATGAGAAGTGCCAAATCTTATGTGCTGTTCCAAATTAAAAATTTAAACATATTTTTAAAAGGCTTATAAAGATGTGGTCTTGGTAAACCCTGTAAATCCTGATATATCATCTTCTCAAAACATTGTGGATCCATATCAGCTGGCTTAAAGAAGCCAGCTGATCAGGTTGCACAATATATTCCATGCAGCTTGTCATTGTAATACAGCTCTCTTACATAATAGCAATTATTGAGAATGAAACTCACTGCCAATTTTCAATGTTTGCAAAATATCTATCTGCAGGTTTTCGCAAGCACTGAGGCCCCCCCAGGTGGGGTCTGTGCTCCCTTGATCTCTGAAAATAATGCATTGATCTCCCCGTCTCCCTGCAAATAATGTCTTCGTCTCCCTAAAAGTATTTGCCTTCACTCCCCAAATCCCTAAAAATAGTTCAGGTTCTCCCAAAATCCCCTAAAATATAAGCCAGTTCTCCCTAAAATGTATTTATCTTTCCGTAGAATTAAAATCACATCCTTAAAAACTATGAAGCTATATAAGAGCGTATGACTTAATGATCACTTAATATTTTGTCTTATACATGTAAAGACAGGTCTTTGCCATGGAATACATGACATATAAAAGCCATGGAATGCATGACGTATAATTATTTTCAATGAAATACATTATATTTGGCTCAAAGTATGAGGCCATCCTTAAAATGTTGTTGCTGTACCTGGTAGAGTAGGCTTGGAGGTTTAGAGACATACCACTCGTTTTTCTGTTTTTGGGAACAGCGGCTGATTTTTATCAACAGCTTAAACTAGATTTTTCTAGACACTTTAATGAAAGCATTAAACTATAAAAAGTCTTTTCTACAATTGCTTATTAGTGCCTATATGTTAGTTTAACTAAGTATATATCTGATAAGAATTCCACAAAAATCCCTTTAAAAGGGGCTAATTACCTAAGAAGATAATAACATAGCAGGCGTGTACCGTAGGTGGGCCGGTAACATAGTGTAGTCACACTGTTGCTAGGGGGGTCCTGGGGCATGCTCCCCCGGAATTTTTTTGACAAAAATGGTGTGATCTGGTGCAATCTGGGGTGTCCCAAAGCATGTTATTACCAACCTAAGAATCAACAATTCGAAGGGAAAAAGATCAACAAGAAAACTTAATTGCCATATTACTCTCCAGAGCTCTCACTAACTGACGATTTGCAGTTCTGAATTCCCATTTTTGGGGCTGGGACTCCTATTTTTTGAAGGAGACTATATTCTTTTGTATTGTGGGACTCCCACTTTTTGGCAAAGAGGGCTCTGGGACTCCTGTTTTCAAAATCCTAGTGAGAGCTCTGCTCTCTCAGATCAATGTTCATGAGCATATAAGTATGAAAATAAAAAGATTTAGAATTTACAAGGGGGGTCTGGGAAGCAGAAGAAATTTTTAAAAAATCAAACAAAATGGAGGCTTTTCCTTATTATTTTTTTTTTTGCTTTTTGGCAAGGCTCCCTGAATCCCCAAAATTATGAGCTTGCTCCCTAGCTCCCCTAAAATAATTACCAGTGCTCCCCAGCTCCCTGAAAATAAATAGCCATTCTGCCCAGATCCCCAAAACCCCTGGGGGGCCCAGCACTCTAGTGGGCATTCATAAGGAATTGCAAAGAGTAGAAAAATACTTCTAAAATTTGCAAGGAAAACATACTTTCAACATACTCAAGAGCAATCCTAACTGATTCTTATTAACAACATTAATGCTTACAAGTTTAATAGAGAAATAGTTGACTGGTACAGGACTGGCAAATAAGTGACAAAGAGAAACATTAATAATGGGCTTATAAGCTACTAGCAAAGCATGTTTTATTCATTCTTAAATGCTTATATAAGATTTGCAATGATATTTGTTAGAATTCCTAGCATTTGCAAAGCATTTAGCAAGAGTTTGTAAGCCTCAACTTTTTCATATCTAATCATATCATTTTTATATTTCTTTTTCTTATTCTCATATTTGTATAGATACTTGCTCAGGTGCGAGAGCAACATAATGTTAGTCAAATAAATCTCCTATGCATGTGACCTTACTACCTTTTACAAGGCCATGCATAAAAAACATTTGTTTTGCCACTTCTTATTTGGAAGTTGTAAAGATGGGTAAATTCTAGGTAGCATTTTTTGCATATTCATGATGATAAATACTTGGATACTTTGAAGCAAGACTGATTTGTTTTATTTTATAGTCAAAAATTGGCTAAAATAAAGGTAGGGAAATCACACAAGTGTTCAAGATAAAATGAAAGCAATAATAATGAGCTTTTCTACCAAAACAGTCTAGTACATAGCCTCAAATTTTTTGCTTTTCATGTTGTCTGACTATTGATCTAAAATTCATATTGTATTTTGCTCATTTATGAGGACAACATGAAACATTAAAAAAATCATTCTAAGGCTATTAAAATAATTTTGGGTAGAGGGTAAAATAGCTGGGTAGGTACATTTGTATGAAACGGCTAAAAAATATTTTTTTTTTATATTTTAGGCCTTGTCTAAAAAAATCTGGGCCTTTGATGTATTCTATAACAGCATGCTTATTATTCCTGTATTGCTAGCTATAACCCAGACTGGTTTACCAAGAGCTTCTGCTGATACTTCTTCCTCCCTCCCCTTCAACAAACCTCCCTTCTCTTATATGACACATAACAGACCAAGAAGTGATGCTTTGGGTAAGTATATTAACAGGCACAGCCCTATATAAAAATGATAAAGGAGATTGTCAGTTTTCCTATTTCAAAGACATATTTAACTCTTTCCTTTGCTAGCCACAGCTTTTGTCCTCTGCTGATAACCTTTACAAACAGTTTGGAGCTGGATCAGGACCGACAAAATGTCGGTCCTGATCTGGATCCAAACAGTTTGGCACTCTATTAGTGTTCCTGAAATTTTTTGGGGAAAAAGTTAATTCTGAAAAATGCCAGCAGAAGACAATTACTCAGCATGAAAAATTACCCAGCATGCAAAGTGATAAGAGGTGCAACCCTCTATAAGTATGATAACCAGAGTGCCAGTTTTCTTAGTTCTCCAAAGAAACATATTTTGTGGAGTGTCATTGGGTGTGTCTCAGTGAGCCAGTTTCAATGAGAGACATCAAATATTCTTATGGATACATTGGTTTAGATAAGGAAAGTTTTTGAGCTAAAAAATGTAATTTTTAATTTATTTCTTACTCATCAGTTTAAGCATATGTTTTGGGTGCTAAAAAGAACCCTCTCATTGAAACGGTTCTTTTGAGTACCCACAACATATGTTTCGGTTTAGAAATAAGAAAATCAGGTTTTTGGTACGCACTCTTAACTAAAGACCTGGGATAAATAAGAAAACTATTGCCATTTTTAGTTAGATAAAAGCTACTTACATGTATTAGCTCACCTGGGCCGAAGGCTCACAAAGTAAGCTTATAGTGTAGGCTCGATCTGTCGTCTTTTGTCATTGTCAGTCACACCTTCAAATTGAAATATCTATTAAACTGGTAGGCCAATTTTGATCACATTTTATGTGTAGCATTTTTGGAGTAGGAGATTGACTGCATAAAGTTGTTATACAGATCTGATCAAAACTGTGATTACCATGGCAGCAAAGTGGTCCCATCGACTTATTGTATAATACTGTCCCTATCAAGTTAAAGATATTTATATGTGTGTGTACAAATTTGTAAAATTTTACATCCTAAAATTTAGTCGAATATTAGCATGTACATATTGTAAGTCTGCCTAATGTAACAACTAATGATTATAGCCACTTTTCTAATGAACTTTATAATGTAACGTCTGATTTGATAACATAGGAAATTTGTGACCGTATATTCTGTGATATACTGTTGAAAATAGTTTTATTTCATAGGTGAGCATCTCAGGCTCAGACAAAACTTCGCAGATGTATGGTCTCTTCAGAGTCTTCACTGTTCACATACATAAAGTAGGGGAAAGGGTGAACTTGAAGATTAAGACCAAACATGGGACCTGTAGTTCCACTATGATGCTGTATCTGTGAAGTTTAATTGTATTTTTTCACTAATGGGAAAAGTGTTTGAAATTTTTTATTTTTTACTGCATTGTAACTTAGTAACAATGCAGTAAAAAATAAAACAAATTCAAACACTTTTCTCTTTCTTTTCTCAAATACAATGATGGTACTGTAATCGGGGCTGGAATTCACAAATAGCTTGTCAGAATAGCAAACGAGTAGAACCTTGATCAGACAGCTTCTTCAGAAGCAATCTGATCTGGGTCTGCGCTTTTTGTCTAGGCCTTTTTGTCTGGCAACTAGTGTTCTAAATTTTAGAACATTTACCGTATCTCATGGACTGTCCTAAATTCTCTATGATTCTAGTTGGCAGTATGGGTAAAATGTCTCTAACTAAATCACCAAGTGTGCCAGAGCCAGTGATGTTATCCAGTACAGACATGTCCATTTCAACAAGTAAGTGATTTCATAAAGATTTCTTCACAGAAAATCTGTCTTCAGGGTGTGTGGCCAGGCCCCAAGGCTTTAAAACTTTTTCATGGCAAATTAAATGAGAATAAATTTGTCCTCGTCATTAATTTTAAAATGCCAATATTTGTTAACATTTCTTGGGCTTTTGAAATTTAAACCAGAGTAAATGACACTGCCTGCTATTCTCAGCAAGAAAATTGTCTCATTGGTTTGTACATGTATTTTCAGGGCCCCAGATAAATAAACTTAAGATTATTTTTTTTATTTCTCAACTAAAACATATGTTGTGGGTACTCAAAAGAACCGTCTCATTGAGACTGTTCTTTTGAGCACCCAAAACATATATTTAAATTGATGGACAAGTAAAATTTGCTTAACTGGCCATATGTATTTTTATTTGTTTATGAAGATTACAAATTTCATGCTCAAGTCATTTGAGCATGAAAAAGTTTTATAGCCATTCCAGGTTATTTTAACTCAAGTGTTCTCAGCTACAGAGACTAGCTAGATTATTGAGATGTATAAATCAAGTTGAACTATCATTCTTTGCAGAGAGTGAATAACAAAGGCACTGACTAGGCCCTGTAGTGCAAGTTGGATTGCAGATCCAGGGATCCTGAGTTTGATCCAAGCCAAGTCCTATATTTTTGTGGACATTGATCATGAAATATTTTCTACTGTCATTCTCCTCCTTCCGCTGATTCCAGAAGGATTGGTGTAGTTACATGTCAAAGTATGTGCTAGAAGTACTGGTTAACCCCTTAGACAAGCTTGCCCAGGAAAGAGTGTGATTAAGGTTACCTGACTATCTCAACATGACCAGAGCTGTTGACTGGGATGTAATACCACAAACCAAACAAACAAAACAAAGGCACTGATCAGCCTGTACAGATATCACGACCTAAGTCAATCAGCACAGTGCAAGAATTTACTGTTTTCTTTTTCAACTCTAATAGATACAAAATTGATTTATATGACATACTTATAAAACCTCACATATTTGTTTGGCCCTGTTTGGTCATCAGTAAAAGTTTTGAACATTTCACAACATACTCTGGAAAGTGAAGTGCACATGATGATTGCCAGATAAGTATGACCAAACTCTGAGTAAAGGAAGGTTAAACTTAAAAAAAATATCCTCTATCCTTTTGCTAACACTTCTGATGGTAATCACTGTTTAGACCTGATTTTTGCATGTACATGTATATCAATTTGCATGTATCTTTAACGAGATATCGACACACAGATCAATTTGAGATTTGTTGACGGATTAGAGTGGTCCAATGGTGTATACTCTATGTATGTAGTGCAACACACAAAAGTCTGATTTTACCACACCTCTGAGGTTTATAGTCTCTTCTTAATTGTCTATTTTAGTGGTAGGAAAGTCTGACTCAAGACCAGAGAGCAGGCGACAGAAAACAAGACAGGATGAAGAAATAGAGTTTTTACGTCATCAACTACAGGTAAGCTATGTCATAAATTACAGGTAAGCTATGACATCAATTACAGGTAAGCTATGACATCAATTACAGGTAAGCCACAACATCAATTACATGTAAGCTATATCATCAATTACAGGTAAGCCATGTCATCAATTACAGGTAAGCTACCCCATCAATTACAAGTAAGCTACCCCATCAATTACAGGTAAGCTACAGCATCAATTCAGGTAAGTCATGAAATCAATTACAGGTAAGCTATGACATAAATTACAGGTAAGCTACCCCACCATTTACAGGTAAGCTATGAAATCAATTACAGGTAAGCTACATCATCAATTACAGGTAAGCCGCGACATCAATTACAGGTAAGCTACATCATCAATTACAGGTAAGCTATTTATTTGCCTGTTCCACCTTACAAACCTGAAATGATACAAAGCAACAAGTTATGTTCCCATTAATAACCCACAGGACCTGCTTTAGATAAACAAAATTGTTCAGACTAAAATTGTAAATATTTTCTTACCCATCAATTTTAACATATGTTTTGGGTGCTCAAAAGAACCATCTCATTGAGACGGTTCTTTTGGACGGTTCTTTTGAGTACACACAACATATGTTTTGGTTGAGAAATAAGAAAATTAAATTTTTGTCCAGTCCTGATATAAACCCTTATCACACTGAAAATTTTAATGTTCAACACTCTGGAGAGCTGTAATGATAAACCGATGCAACTTACTACAGACCTCATCATACTCGTACATTCGTTTTTCTTCTCTTTATTTGATAACAGATGGCCTTGAAAAGTGCTGGAAGCTCAACTACATCAGTGAAAGATACAGTGAATAGAATCATTAGAGGGCAGGTAACTATATAGATATTTGATTTTTCTAGGTTAGTACTAACAATATTCCATCGATAACTCAGTGGTTGAGCAAGGACTACTGGTCAGCTGCACAATACACATGTATGTTGGATGAAAGTTACATTATTATCTGAATTTAAGATTATTTATTATATATCTATAAATGATGCAACGTTTGAACTGAGCCGGATCAATGAACTGAGGTTTTCTGATTCCATATCACTATCCTTTGAAACAAGGCTAACCTTGGTTTCCTGTTTTTACGGCAACGTTTCGTACAGTAATTTTCAAGCATGGAACCAGAGATGGAAAACATGATGACCTAACATCAAGAAACGTAACGAAGTGGCAAACGTTTTTGCAATTTTTCGGGATTAAAGGCCAAAACAAGTTATAAAATCAGATTAAGGTATATAATAAACATACAATTAATATAGTAACTTGATCTGGCGTACAGTATCAGGTCTCGTGGATAAGGCCATACCATTGGATCACCCTCGAAGCTTCATGTCTCAGGTGATCTGATGGTATGATCTCATCCACTCGACATGATACAGTACGCCAGATCAAGTTACATTATAATAATGTGTATGTGCCACATCTCTAGATAAGAGTGTGTAATTAAACATTTATTTTACTTATCAACTAAAACATATGTTGTAGGTACTAAAAAAAAATGGCTCAATGAGATGTTGAACACCCAAAACATGTTAGAACTGATGGATAAGACAAATGGCCAGATAAAAGTTTCAAACATACTTATTTACTAAAAACAATGAAATATTCTAGACCTGAATTCTATGCAAACTTAACACTTTAGCCTCAAGTTTTATGCTGCAAACATTATATTACTAGCTTTCTGCAAAAAAAGTTTGGTCACAAAAACTACCCCCAACCCCTAAAACCTAAGGTCCTGGAACTTATATTCAATAATTCTCAAATATGTTTACGTTGTTATGTGCACTGGTTTTTATTAAAGCACAAAAATACAGCTGTTAATTATACATTTTCCTAGCTATATGCTCTCAAACATTGGGCAGATTGAATAGGACACTGTCCAAGGTGCTTTATATATTTTGAATCTTGCTTTTTAGTTTGACTTAAACAGGCACTTTGAGTTATCAGGTTTTAAGTTTAATCATTGTTATGCTGAATATTTTATATACTACACTCCTCCCAAATTTTTATATATTGTTAACCTGCAGCATTCCAGTTGTTAGCATGCATTTTCAATCAGAGTGGAAAACATTGTGGATTCTGGTCAGATGGCTTCATCAGAAGCCAGCTGATCTGGATCTACAGTGTTTTCAAAATAAGATGAATCCAGGTTCAGCAAGATAAGGTTTAATGTATTAAGAGACAAATGTTATAGACCATCTGCACTTGATTGTATCAGACTGGATTGGGTATTCTGTTAATGGAGAAATAGTTGAACATTAACACAATGAATTTATTTGAGTTAGCTCAGGTGATTTTGGTTCTTGAGCCTCAAAGTCTTGGAGGAGCCTGTGCATATATGTAGTTTTGTGTGAGCTTTTCCTTCTGGGCTCAAGGTTATAAAACTCTTTTCATGCTCTACTCAACTGAAAATAAATTTATCATTCTCATAAATGTTAAAAGGCCAACAATTGTTGGCATGCATGATAAATACAACATATGATAGTTTGAAAGCAAGAAAAGTCTTTATATGTCAGCATTTTAGTTTTTATGAGCATGAGTTAAAAGTTCATACTCAGCTGAGTTTAGCATGAACAAGTTTTATAGCCTCGAGGCCTCGCTTATATCTAAAATAGAATAAGAGAAAGGTTTGCACCAAAAGTAGCCGCATAGCCACACTGGATAGCCAGTCATGCATATTAAAAATATATGCCCAGCGTGACACTGATACGTACCCATTATCTCATAGATTGGCCTGTTTATTGTTTCAGCCATTCACACTTGAAGGTTTCAGATCCAAAGAACAGAAACTTGAGCTCCTGGACACAGCCCTCCAGACCCATGATGGGAATGCCATTATTGCTGTAAGTTATCTTATCCCCTCCCTCCCATGCACACACCCATATCCCTACCCACCTCTCTTATTTTAGTATACAGTACTAGTTCTGTCTTTTTTCATTACCTATTTTGATGAACCTTGGCATATCTTTTTTCAAACACAGTGTAGATCCAGATCAGTAGGCTTCTAATGACGCCAGCTGATCTGGATCCTCATTGTTTTTCTTTCGGCCTGTGATGAGATGAGAATAGGAATTCCTGCAGTCTATGAATACATTTAGAAGGCTTTCTTGTGTAGGAAGTTAGTTTTTAATTTACAATGGTTTTAATGGAATACAAATTTAACTTTTTTAGTCCCATATATGTTGATCCCAGCTTCAACAGTCTTTTGGATGACTAGCCTGTCTCCATATGACGGTACTTTAGCTTTTGGGGAGACTTTAAACACAGACACATGTACGCATCATGGAAACAAACACTATGATCCCTGATAGGACTGCTGCAAAACTTCCAAAGTGTATAAATAGATAAGTATGCAAGCAGAATACAAGTGTAGTGAATGGCAAAAATGATTTAAATGCTACTGATGATTACCAAACTAGAGAAGTGTAGGCACTATCAACAAAGGCTACACAGGTTTAGATAAACAAAATTTTTGAGCGTAAAATTGTAAATATTTTCTTTCCCATCAGTTTTAACATATACTTAAGTAACAAAGAAACGCAACCGACAAAAATATAATTTTTGCGTGTTTAAATGACGGTTTGGTGAAATCTCTTTTGAAAATTTCTTATTGAGTATTCATAGCATGTGATGAAATACCAAAACATCATTTTCATGCTACATTGTACGCTACAAGATGAAAATATATGAAAACGTAAAATGTGACGTTAACGTCAGAATAAAGATCAAGAAACCCGTCCTTTCCATTTTTAGCTCACCTGAGCCGAAGGCCCCGAGGTGAGCTATTAGTATACCAGTGACTCTGGTGTCCGACGTCCGTCCGTCAACATTTTCAAGCATCTTCTCCTCTGAAACCACTGGGTCAATTGAACTCATATTTCATATTGAGACTCCTTAGGGTGGGGGAACGAAAGTTTGTATAAATGTTCTTGGTCACACGCCCATATATGGTAAAAACCCTTTAAAAATCTTCTTCTCCAGAACCAGAAGCTGATGACTTTGGGACTTGGTATGTAGCATCGGGGATGTGGGGCCTACCAAGTTTGTTCAAATAATGATCCTAGGGTGACCTTGACCTACTAACGTCAAGGTCAAATTTGCTTCCTAACAGATTTAAATGGGAATTTTTTAGAAAAGTTGATTTTTTGAATACTATTTAAACCAAAGTGATTATTCTTACTTGATATGATGAAACTAATGAGACAATGTCTATAAATATATGTTTCAAAGGTCAAGGTTGACCTTTACACTTTTAGCCAAAGTCGCTCATATTGTGGTCCCATCAATATATTAAAACATAGTTTTCTCACAAACCATTGGCCCAATTGAGCTAAAATTTCATGTGAAGACTCCTTATGATAAGTCGGCCAAAATTTATACAAAATATTTTGGTCTTTTGACAAAGATGGCCGCCACACCCATATATGGTAAAAACCTTTTAAAAATCTTCTCCAGAACCACTTGAGACTTGGTATGTAGTATTGGGGATGTGGGGTCTACCAAATTTGTGCAAATGATGATCCTAGGGTGACCTTGACCTACTTAACATCAAGGTCAAGTTTGCTTCCTTATGCATTTGAATGGGAAATTTTTTGAAAAATTGATTTTTTGAATACTGTGGAAGCCAAAGTCATTAGTCTCACTTGATATGTTCAATCTAGTGTCTATTTATAAATTTCAAAGGTCAAGGTTGATCTTTGACCTTTCAGCCAAGGTGGCTTATATTGGAGTCCCATCAACATTTTGAAACATAGTTTTCTCAGACAATTTTTGGCCAATTGAAACCACATTTCATATGACAACTCCTTATGATTGGTTAGCCAAAACTTATACAAATTGTAATGGTCACATGACTAACATGGCCACCATGCCCATATATGGTAAAAACTCTTTAAATCTCATCTCTGGAACCAAAAGGCCATTGGCTTTGGGACTTGGTATGTAGGAGTGGGTATGTGGGCCCTACCAGGTTAGCACAAATGATGAATTTAGGTTGACCTTGACCTACTTTATGGCGAGGTCAAATTTGATTCCTAATGCATTTATATGGAGAAAATCTTAAAATGTCCTTTTTACTATAACTGAGCTGAATTCATTATAGTTAAACCTATCGAGACAATGGTTTATTAAGTACCAAATGTCAAGCTGACCTATGACCTTTTATCCAAGGCCACTATTTTGGACTGCCACATACCTATCTAAACATCTTTTTCTCAGAAATCACTGGGCTGTTTGATGGATTATTCATTAGATTGTTTAGGTCACTTGACCAAAATGTACATGGTAAAAACAAAACTTGTTTAAACAAACGTCAAATCATATTCGTAATGCAGTCAAATTTGCTTCAAAACACGCTACTTGAATGGCAAGATACACAATGGTAGTGAGTAAAAGATAAACGTCACTTAGAGGTGTCAGGTTTGGGTCGCTGGTGACTATACAGGATATGATAAACCTAGAGACATCAGAACATGCTTTCTTGGAAAAACTGATTTTTCAGATACCGTAGAACTACGCTGGTAAGGTGTTTATATTGACGTTAGCCAAACAAAACACGGCATAATGCAAGAGAAAACATCTGATTACATGCCCAGAGTGGTCACCAAACTTGTTAACTGTAACTTTAACTTTGTCACTGGATCATTTTATCACAAGAAAAACACACAAACATCATGGAAACCATTAAAACGTAGGATATCTAATTTTGACGTCAGAATTGAGGTTTTTTGACGTCTGAAGATCTCAAGTCATAATTCTTGAACAAAATGTCCTTGTAATGAATAAATCTCAAGTAGCAAATTAACTTTACGCGTTTCACGCAGTATTCAGAGTTGATGTTAATGACGTTAAGCCGTTTCATAATCCTATAGGAACATCGCCATTTGATCATTCCCTTGATCTGCAATCTATGCCAAGACTTTTTAAAGCAATAAACCGATGATTGATTCAAACTTTGCTTTTATTGACCCGGTTTCAGCAGTTTTCTAAAGGAGTCAGGCTGGTTACGTGCATACCAAAATGATTACGTAATCGATAATTACGTTGAGCCTGCTGTCATTTGATGGACACATACTGCTCCTATCCATAATTATCATTTGCACTAAAATCTTGCATCATATTGTATGCTTACAATGACTCAAAGTGTTTGTTGCGTTTCTTTATTCCTTAAGTATATGTTGTGGATGCTCAAAAGAACCCTCTCATTTAGACGGTTCTTTTGAGTAACCACAACATATGGTTTGGTTGAGAAATAAGAAAATTAGTTTTTCGATACACACTCTTAACTAAAGTCCTGGGCTACCTTTATGCTTGTAGGCTGTTATTTGGCTTAAGAAAACTCTCAAGGACCAGATTTTTAATTTGGAGTTGAGGAAGAGACCAGTTGCAGTGGACCACTATTTGGTGTATTTAAGAACACATTATAATATGAAAGAATTGGAGGATATCCTTGGGTGAGTTGATGAAGTGGACCATGGTTTGGTCTATTTTCAAAAGCCCGTTTTGAAAAGAACAGTTGTATTATGGCATGGCACTGTCAGTTTGTCCGTTAGCATCCTTGTATGCGCTATTGCTCAGAACCCTTTAAGGATATCTTAATGCAGTTTTATAGGAGTATGTATTAAGTCAAGGCGACATGCCACACATGAGAATTTTCCTCCTTTCTTAGTTGCCAAGTTATGCCCCTTTGATTATCTACAAAAATAGTTAAAACGAAATTGGATCCTTCAAAAAAATAGCTTATGGCGGATCTCATAATTTTCCATAAATAACACACCTTTATGCATTTTATGTGCTTTTTTACAATAATTTTAAACACTGTGACAGTGAAATCTCAGTGATCAGGATCAACACTGTTCTCAGCACCACAATAAATTTATATCCATGATGAAATTGCACCTATGTGTATTTGAAATCATAAGTTCATAGAGCGTAAACAGCCCATAAAGTTCTCAGTGTCTACTAAAAGGAGCCAGGGATTTTCCTACCTTTCTGAAGTCGGGGCCAGGTACCTGTTGAATTTGTAAAAAAACATTTGGATCATCAAAATTGGGAAAATTTGATGCAGTCTAAAAGAACAACGATTTTAAATGGATTAAAAAGCATATACAAAATTAGCAGTGTAAAGTATTTGTTGCGTTCATTGCCCTTCTTAAAAACTTATGAAAACTTGCATAAACATGTGAATTTTCATTCACATATTTATGCAAATTTTCATGCATCTGTAACTTTGATATTTTTGTTCGGATTTTCATGAAATTTTCACCAAAATGTAGATCTAAGAAATGGGTAATGATATACACCATTTTGGGAAGATTTTGCTCATTTCTAAATAAGGATGGGGCCAATAATTGGCCCCAAATCATGTCTAGGAAAACCCCTGGGAGCATGTGTGCTTATAAGATTGTCAATGGTACTGTAAATTCGAAAGTTTTCGCGAGAGTTTTATTTTGCGAAACTTCGCATATGCGAAGTTTCGTGAAAATAAAAACCTCATGAAATGTCGAAATCAGTCTGTCATTAACTGATGTAGTTTATTCATGTCCTAGTTGCGATTTTGAAACGTGGCAAATATGTCTTTTAACGCAATTCGCGAAAATAAAGTTCTCGCGAAAATTTCCGAATTTACAGTAGTTACAGATTTATTTTCTGTATATTTTCAGCATGCTCGGAAGATCAGAAGAAGTAGCCGTAAGTGATTTCTTTATATAAACAGGACTTTAGTTACGATGCTTATCCAAAAACTCATTTTCTTATTTCTTAACCAAAACATATGTTACGGGTACTCAAAAGAACTGTCTCAATAAGACGGTTCTTTTGAGCACCCAAAACATATGTTAAAACTGATGGGTAAGAAAATATTTACAAAACTCCGCTCAAAAATTTTGTTTATCTAAACATGTGTATAAACTATTATTGCTTCCTGACAGTTGGAAATGAATACATCGATAAACAGTGTAGACGCATATGAGATACACTGTAGCCTAGATATAGCCGGGGATATTGCGCGGACCGATAAAGCGTGAAGACCAATATAATGCTTATGTCCCATGGCTCCTGTTTTTTTCCGCAGGTTTCTTGTGGTGTGTTTTTTTCACTGATCATTCGTAGCTCATTTTCCCCCATAAATTTTGTCTAATATTGGTTTTAACACCTGTCTAACAGTATCTAGAGGTGTCAATACTTAATAAGTTGCCTCTTCTAATTGTTAAAAGTGCATCTAATAAACATTGTCAGTTTATTGTTACCGTGGTAAGGTGCTAAAAATTGCATGCACAAATCAAGTCCCCCATTATTCTATAGGTAAATTGAACAAAGAATGCATCGCAGGTCATCAAAGCAGCATTGAAAACAAGTTATTTTCATTTTAATTCTTTCTATTCTTTCTATTCTTTCAGTAATACCTTTCTTTTCATAATCCATTCTTATGCAAGCAAACTACTTATAATATGCCATCTAGAATGCATCAACATTATCTCCCTTACTATATATAATGGAGTCTATTTTTAGTATTTTTTAATGTTTTGAGAAAAAATAGGTTTGCATTGCATGCTTTAGATTTTAACGCTGTTTATCATCGGAAATCTTATTAACAGGGAAAGCAAAGTATATTATTTTCGCCATTGTCTATGTAATGCTTTGTATGTATACTGTAGGGGAAGGGCCGTAACTAATGTTGGAAAAACTTGTGGCTCAACCCCTTGCTTTGTATTGGCAATAAATACGTTTAAACTAAACTGAAGTATATTACATCGTAGATTATGATACTACTGTCAGATATGGAATATTGAATGCCTTGTAAGATGGTGGGTGGGGTAGCATGTTATAGAACTGTGGAAAAAATGACACTAAATAGACAGCGATATAGCGGTCTGATCGCTTATATTGACCTCAATAATCATGGATCCCAAGTACCTCTCTACATCAAAGCTCCAGTGTACTTATGATAATTTTCAAAAAATGTGTAAAATTTAGTTTCTTCTCGGTTGCAAATACCTTACATTATATTTAATAACACTAACTATCTTTGCTATACTGCATTTAAACTTCTTATGGCAATAGATTTTGTGATTTAGGAATTGCCTAATTAAAATTATGGATAGTTATCTATTAGCTCTAATTATTAGACCATACCTAAATATATACTGACTCAAACAAGAAACGATGCATAGATTAGTCTACAAATGTTCAATATCTAATACATGTTTGCTGAGTATCATATGGATCAAATGTAGTGTGGATCTTGATCTGGATCTACACTCTTTTTGATTTAAAAAAAACAACACTATGCATTGTTTCTTTTTTGAGTCTGTCTATTGTAAGGGCTCCTTTATTGTTTGGTATCTGCCAAAAACTTGTCTTTTTTCCTCAGATGTTGAAGTTCAGGCAGGCGGTATCAGTAAATGACCCAGTGGCTAAGATTGACAGACTCAGATCCTGTCTAGGGTAAGATTTTTGTGTCCCACTCCATTAACACATTTTGTACAAAAGGATAATCCCATAAATATTGATATTGTAAGGATAGGGGTCTGTCCATTATATATTTGAAGGGGTCACTGGTTTAATATTCCAATTTTTAAGTATTTCTGTGCTAATTGTTGTTATCTTGGTAGTAATAAGTAAGGATCCCGACAAAATGTCACATTCTCTGATTTTTTTCCTGGTCTTCAATGTTTGCCAAAGACCTATTCAAAAGTTTCAGTATAAAAAGGGTTACCTCTCTATCTCTTAGTGTCATCTGCATGAACAGATCTAGGAATTTTTGAAAGCGGGTTCAGATGTATAACGGGGGCTTCAATTTGCTGATTCTACCTCATTTTTACTGAAATAAATCCCCACAAAAATAAACTAATTTTGTCTCAAAGAGGGGTTCAAGTGAACTCCCTCTGGATCCCCCTTTAATCTGCTGATAATATTTGCAAACAGTTGGACACAAATCAGGCCTGACAAGATGTGGGGCTTGATTTGGATCAATTCAGTTTGACACATGAAAGAGTTCTAAAAAAAAGATTTTGAAAACATAAGTCGAAAATAAAAAAGACATGCTAATGTATCCATAATTATATGGCCTTGCGTCTGAGAGTGAAATACTACCATGCATTAAAATCGATAAACCACTAGTGGTTTACAGATTTTTGGGAATTGTTGTGAAATGACACTTTTAATGTCACCCATATGGCAAAACTTTAACGTTTTCACGCCAAAAATATGATTTCAAAATAATTTTAATGCCATATGATAAATAGAAACTAACATTGCCATGCATTTTATCTCTTTATCTCTTTTCCCCAACTGGTTTAATAAATTCAATAAAACATGAGCACTCATGTAAGATCCTCTATGTATAGGCAAATAGTTTAATGTAATGGATATTTATAATATATTATATTTTCATTTTCGTTGCCAAATTTGAAGTAAATATTCTTAGTCTAGCTGGTTATTAGTATTTTTCTCAATGCAAAAAGTATGTCACCATATGATCATGAGAGTTTGCACCTTGGGGTGGAGAAATTTTACATGTACCAATATTCTTTGATTTCTTCTGTTTATATATTGAACCTTTCTCTTGCATAAAATCTGTGCTGCACACTTTTTACTGTCAACTTTCAATTGACACAAACCCATGTATTAACGAGGCAATTCAGATGCTGTTAATACATGGATTTGGTACCTTAAAAAACAAATCTTTGGATGTTTGCAATGATTAAACTATCTCAATCTACTGATTGAGAGGTCAGTCTATTGAACTTACTGTTGACTGATTATGGTTTGCCGAATTGGGGTCTCCTCAAATGACTGTGAATTCCTTCTCTTATAGGGCCCACTTCAAGCATAATGCCAGCCTGGAACATGATGCCAGCCTGATAGATCAACAGATGGACCTGTTACATAGACAAAGACCTGTTGAGGTAGATTATATTCTTTCTGCCTAATGTTGATTATAAGAGTATATGGGCCTTGTTGCGAAAAAACCTGTCTTCGGGGTTTTCCGAAGAAGCAAGGCTGGAACCAGTCTCCTCAGCTACAAATAATAGATAGAATATTGAAATTTTGCTTGAAGCAAGTTTAGAAATGAAACTTTCCAATAAGCGAATAACAAACGCACTGAACAGTCTGCGCATATGCGCAGGCTGGTCTGCGCCTTTGTTGTTCGCAAACCTCCGAAGACAGGTTTTCTCGCAACGAGGCCCATATAATGTATGTCAAGGCTAGATAGGGAATTAAGTTCTAAAGGATGGCTGGTAAATCAGCTCTATCACCCAGTCATTCTTAGGATTGGAATTTCCTTGATTTCAATTTAATGTGTAGATTTCTTTTGTATATCAAATTTGATTTTATGATTTGTTGCATTTTCTATTAATTCTCATGAACAATTTGATGAACCAATCTGTTATTTTCAAAAAATGTAGGTTCTCCCTGTTTCTGAAGGATCTGTTTTCCAGATTAGTTTTGAGGCTTTTAATCCTTCACCCTATAGAGATGCCTTTTAACAATATTGCAAACAGATCAGACCCAGATCAGGAGCTCTTAAAGCTGCCTGATCAGGGTCTACTGTCTTTGCTTATGGAAATATGATAAGATATGATCCTACACTAGTGGACAAGTAATTTCTTTGTTCTATGTACATATGTGAAAGTTTATTTATATTATTATTAATAGTGGGCAGAGCTTAGCATGAATATTGACGAAGGAAAGGGTTTATAACACAATATGAAATTGTAATGCTATTTTACAGATATTGCTATGAATGATGTTATATTGGAATTATAATATAAAAATATCAGATGTGCAGTAATATTATGGTTTATAACATGATGTTATCTGCTGAAAATGACACATTTAAGGGGAATCCAAATAATCTCACTGGGAAGATAATGTTCACTGTGAAAAATTATGTTCTAAAATGTATGGACATGACAGTCTTGTTTTGTATTAGGCATTATAATGGATTATTCTTGGGACAGTCACACTTCACAGAGTGAGTCTATTTCAAATATTCACACGGATTTTCAAAGAAAGCAGGACACAGTGTTCAATCTAGGATTGCAGCGAAGGGAGCTGACCGGGCCCATCCAACCTAAAATAGGGGAGCATTTAGAAAAAGAAGGGGCCCTCACATAAATAGGTGATAAAACAGTAAATTACTTATAAGACTGATTATCAGCACCCTAGATAATCAGGGTATTTGCGTAAATTACAATTAAAATCCTCAAAAAAGCAATTAAAATGAAATGTGTGCGTACCGAAAAGCAATTCTAATGATCGGTATGCAATTACATGCGAAGTCATTGCGTACCATTTGGTCCATTTTGTTTCCATTTGGGTAATAAACAGACGCCAGTCAGGTATTGATTATTTTTTTAATAGCGAGGGCGCAATATAATTCTTTTTTGCGAATAAAATATCGGTGCCCAGTCCAGTATTTCGCGGAAAAACACTATGATGAAAGTGAAACTTTGCAAAGTGTACACGCTTGAATGTCAACAAGGGGATGAGATTTGCTTCAGGTACAACAAAATCCGCCAGTTTGATACTTTAGAAAGGCAGACAATGGGAGTGAATAAATATGCAAGCACATTCCCGATGGTTTCATGCAATCTGAAAATGTGTAATCACAGAAAAAAACGTGGCGTAAAAAAAATATGAAAATACGCAATTGTTTTTGCAAGTACGCAATTGAGGATAACCAGGTTGCGTAAATACCCGATTGACCCAAAAGCTTATCTAGGGCGCTGGATTATATTTAATAATACCCAGTGTATAGAATATGGGTTTAAGAAAGAGAATGCCCATGGTACATTATACCTAATTAATTGTTGATTTTGAAAATATTTTTGGTGCATACTACCTGCAGCAACCATTAAAATGGAGGGGGGAAGCACAAATTAAATGCTTGAATAATGACTTTAGAGGCCAACCCATCCTGAACAATTTTGGGCAGGGTCTCCCCCTTTATAGAATTTGCTTGAAAATGACTAAGTCAACAGACTGAAAAAAAAATGGGCAGGGGTTCCCCTATACATAATGATTTTTTGTTCACCCCCAATCCTTATCCCCGGTTAAGATAAAGTGGGGGGTAAGATAGAAAATCTGAAGAAGGGGGGTGGGGTACTTGGAACTTCTGAAACCTACACCAAGTACTAGCTCCTTCAGGTCTGATAGACAAGAAAGATGAAGATAGCCAAAGTAAAATCTTACCTCTTTAATTTTCCATCTCAATTGAGTCCCATTTTATACACAGATGTATACTACTTAGCTAGCTATTTTATTAGCTGTTTGATAAATTTATCTGGACAAGTTTTAAATGTTTCACTTTCAGGGGAATTATCTGTTAAAACAAAAGAAGCAAACCACTGCTGTTTCGCAGATCTTTAGACGACACAACACCCAGGGGGGCCAGATAATGCAACGGAAGGTGTTTTTTGGGTTTTTTTTTTTAAGTCGTAGTTACCAGTCAGCATGCTAACAGTCATACGAGGGCTGTTCAAATATGAATGCAAGTAGCTTCATAAATTTCTTCCCATATGTGCTACGACAATATGGTAAACGTTTCTATGAAGGGCTATATGTCACCTTTATACTGGCGTAAAACCTAAAGAAAAATACAGTATGCTTAACGAGCTATAGCCCTTCAAATGAGGGTCGCGTTAGTATACTAACAAACTCAATGCTTCGAACATATACCAGTGATATAGACGAGCGTATAATTCTTCGATAAACAGGTGAAATTTCTTGAATTTTTTGAGGAAGTATCCCCATATTCTAATATAATGATTCTGTGAAAATTGCAAAAATCTGACATGCTTTTGTAAAATTACAACAAATCGTTTTCACTAAAGTCTCCTTATGTTTGCAAATAAATGGTAAACAAAACACCACCTTTCAGTTTTCATTTTAACTTATCTCTAAAAAAATGCCTGAAATAACATTTAAACTAGTTTTAAACCAAAGACAATATGTTGATCGCTCATACTGAGTCGTTGCTACAAAATATTGATGGATAGTTGGTAATTTTTAAACGCTGAAAAGCATTTCTATTAAGTCAAAAATGCCTTAAGTGAAGGGGTTATAGAATTTATACTTATTTTTTTTTGTCATAACATTGCGGCTTTATTCTGAATTTGAACGCAAACTTTAAGTTTGACCACTATAGGCAATATTTACAATAAAATTATCCACATGATCTTGAGGCCTAGACAGGTTGAATATATTTTAATTAATGTAAACACTTCATTAAGAAGCACAAAAATGCTTGATAAATGATATAAAATGTGATTACTCTGTAAATAGATGACGGCGCGTTCTGAAAACTCCCTTATGACATATTTAGCATGTTTTCAGCTAAATGCAAAGAAAACGACACAGCGATGTTCATTTTTACATCACCAGTTAATAACTTAAAATAACGTTTATCATACAATTAATGACGTCACAAACGTGCATGTTTACTCGAGATTGAACAGGATCATATATACTTTTTCCTGCAAGCAATTTCAGCAATGCTAACTAAACTTGCATCTAAAATTTGGTGCGATTTTGTCTAAAACTTACAAAGATATGACACTATATTCGCACATGTACCAAAACATGCATTGCAATTGCTTCAGAAAAACTTCAGTATACAAGAATGGTCTTTATATAAGGGTCTGTAACTCGAGAAATAAAGTGAGTGTTTCTTTATGTTTGGTGCCATTTTAAAGGCGACGAATAGTTCTTTCTAGAAAGGTATGATATTTTATCGTAGCATATATGTGAAGAAAGTTATGAAGCTACTTGCATTCATATTTGAACAGTCCTCGTAGTAGATTGGCCCCCCTCTTTCATTAGAAGCTCTACTTCCATGTTAAATGAAAGGGAAACCAAGTAAAAACTGTAAACTTCCGCTTTTCACCACAATGTTTCATTGCGATTTTTACGTTTTTTAGCTGAAAATTGTTGCATATTTCTGAACCTCATAGGATTTGTAATGCGCCATTTCAGCCCCAGTAGACATCAAACTTGTGCCAGTTGCCTTTAAAAGGGGTCAATGGCGCAATGGCATGCTCTAGATTGAACACTGAGGACATAAATTTGCTAGAATAGGTTTTCGTGACACACCCCAACCACATATACATTCAACCAGGTGTAATATTATGGTTTATAACATGATGTTATCCACTAAAAATGATGATCTCATATGATAAAACAATTTATGCTAATTACCTGGGTGAAAGTTTTCAGGATTTTTCCTTAGTTCTGGACTTTTTAGTCCAATTTTCCAAAGAAAGTTGGCCTCAAAATGCTGAATTAGGCAGATAATTATAACAACTATATCTTCTCAGATTTTAATTTAGTTAGTCTTAAGACAATTGATCATAAGTTAAACTTGAAAGTGTTATTATTTTGATTTGCATGTTTTCAGTTCTGAATGTAATCAGCATGTTTATCATATGACGTCACGTCTAGGAGTGAAATAACACCATGCAATAAAATTGATAAACCACTAGTGGTTTACAGATTTTCAGGAAATGTTATGACATTCATAACAACGTTGTGCACATAATGACAAAATTATAATGTTTATACGGCAGAAATGAGATTTCAAAGTAATCTTTATGTCATATGATAAATAAAATCTAACATTCAAGCTTTTATATTATTGAATTTATTAAACTCATTGCAAAAAAGTGATAAAATGCTCGACAAGCCTAACATTTTATCGCTTTTTCCCAACTCGTTTAATAAATTCAATAAAACATGAGCACTTATGTAAGATCCTCTATTTATAGGTTGCTGATGACATGTTAGAAAAAGAAGGGAAACACATGATGTTTAGAAAACTACCCAGAGTGTCGTCCATTATCAACATGCCGGTCATCACTACACTCTTCTACTGCTGTTTATACCACTATGAGGAACCAGAGGTCTGTATACATCAGGCATACAGATAAACAAAAATATGGGCGTAACATTGCTAATATTTTCTTATCCATCAGTTTAAACATTTGTTTTGGGTGCTCAAAAGAACCGTCTCATTGAGACGGTTCTTTTGGGTACCCACAACATATGTTTTTGTTGAGTTATAGAATAATATATTTAGATTACACGCTCTTATCTGGGGCCTGATACATTATGTTTTTATGTGCTGGAAACCCCAAAGGGATAGTTTGACAAACAGTGAAGACCCAGATGAAATGCCAGTGAATGCAGGCTTTCATAAGGTTCTAAATACTTTTGAGTTACTTACTTTGACTTAAAAAGTTAGAATAGGCTATAATAGTGTAAAAGCTATATCGGCTTTTTGTGTATTGAAATTGACATTTCGCCAAAGCTGTTATATCTAGCAGTTTCTCGCTTAGGGCTATGATAACATCATTTTGCAGACAGATGATCAATATATACAAAATATATCAAAATTTTAGACCATTTCTTGCCAGTTACTACTTCTGTCATCTGCTCTCTCATCTGTTTATGTTCTTAGGTAGCAAGCCTATATTGCAAACAATAATGATTTCAATAATACAAGACCAAGTATATTAGATTTTATGAAAGCATAAAGTGCTGAGTATGTGCTCATTCAATTATTGCATTTTTGGTTTCAACTTTCAGAATCTGTTAGCAAGTCCTGCAGCTCTTAGAAAGAAATACCAGGTGAGCAAGTACTTTCTCTTAACCTTTCAACCCCGAGTTTCTCAAGTGGGTTAGGCCAGTTCCTCTGGTTGATTAGGCCAGCAAACACAATAATATGTTATTCAATCACAGGTCTGAGGTCTTCATGGGCAAAAGTTTTCAGGATTGTTCCTGAATTCATGATTTTAAGGTTACCTTTCCATAGGTGGCCACCTCAAAATACTGAAATAGTCAGAATAAAATAGTTCTTCTGATTTAATTTTATAGTGTCTGAAGAAATTTAACCATTTAAAATTGAAATTATTTAAAAATGAAATTATTTAATTTTTAGGTTTTAATTGAAATTGTCTTAAGTTTTAGGCCTTTGGCTCAGGTGAGCTATTGTGATTGGTCTTTGTTCGTCGTCAGTCCGTCTTGCGTCCGTCTTTAATTTTTAGCTCACCTGAGCCGAAGGCTCATGGGTGAGCTAATAGTATACCAGTCACTCCGTTGTCCGTCCGTCCGTCCGTCCGTCGTCCGTCGTCCGTCCGTCAACATTTTCAAACATCTTCTCCTCTGAAACCACTGGGCCAATTAAACTCAAATTTCATATGGAGACTCCTTAGGACACGGGAACAAAAGTTTGTTCAAATTGTCCTGGTCACATGACCAAGATGGCCGCCATGCCCATATATGGTAAAAACCCTTTAAAAATCTTCTTCTTCAGAACCAGAAGGCCGATGACCTTGGGACTTGGTATGTAGCATTGGGGGTGTTGGGCCTACCAAGTTTGTTCAAATAATGATCCTAGGTTGACCTTGACCTACTTAACGTCAAGGTCAAATTTGCTCCCTTATACATTTAAATGGGAATTTTTTTGAAAAGTTGATTTTTTTGAATACTGTTGAAGCCAAAGTCATTATTCTAACTTGATATGTTAAAACTAATGAGACAATGCCTATAAATAAGTTTCAAAGGTCAAGGTTGACCTTTGCCCTCTCAGCCAAGGTCGCTCATGTTGTGGTCCAATCAATATTTTAAAACTTAGTTTTCTCACAAGCCATTGGCCCAATTAAACTCAAATTTCATGTGAAGACTCCTTATGATAAGATAGCCAAAATTTATTCAAAACATTTAGGTCACACTACTAAGATGGCCGCCACGCCCATATATGGTAAAAACCCTTTAAAAATCTTCTTCTCCAGAACCAGAAGGCCGATGACCTTGGGACTTGGTATGTAGCATTGGGGGTGTTGGGCCTACCAAGTTTGTTCAAATAATGATCCTAGGTTGACCTTGACCTACTTAACATCAAGGTCAAATTTGCTTCCTAATGCATTTAAATGGGAAATTTTTTGAAAAGTTGATTTTTTGCATACTGTTAAAGCCAAGGTTATTATTCTTACTTAATATGTTAAAACTAATGAGACAATGGCTATAAATAAGTTTAAAGGTCAAGGTTGACCTTTGACCTTTCAGCCAAGGTGGCTCATATTGGAGTCCCAATAACATATTTAAACAGTTTTCTCAGAAACTACTAGGCCAATGGAAATCAAATTTCATATGACCACTCCTTATGATTGGTTTGCCAAAATTTGTACAAATTGTTATTGTCACATGACTAAGATGGCCACCAAGCCCATATATGGTAAAAACTATTTAAATATCTTCTTCTCTGGAACCAAAACGTCAATGGCCTTGGGACTCACTATGTAGCATTGAGGATGTGGTGCCTACCATGTTTGCACAAATGATGAATCTAGGTTGATCTTGACCTACTTTATGGCATGGTCAAATTTGATTCCTAATGCATTTATAATGGGAAAATCTTAAAATGTTCATTTTTCTATAACTGTTTTAGCCAAAATCATAATACCTGTGAGAAATATTTAACCTAATGAGACAATGGTTTTATATAAGTACCAAATGTCAAGCTGACCTGTGACCTTTAATCCAAGGCCACTCATTTGGACCACTACATACCTATCTAAACGTCTTTTCTCAGAAATCACTGGGCTGTTAGATTGTTTAGGTTAGTGGACCAAAATGGCTGCAACCCCCATATATGGTAAAACAAAATATGTTTCATTATAAGCTGTAGTTGACCTTTACCTGTTTTACAATTGTTAAGGAGATCAGGTGAGCGCCTCAGGACCTTCAGGTCCTCTAGTTTTTTTAGATGACATCTCCTCCTGAACCACTGGTACAAATTTCATATAACTTCACATGTTATCCGTGATGCCCTCTTTCAAAATTGCATATATGGTTCGGCTCCATTGAACAGGAGGGCTGATAGGGCTCCAGATAAGAAATCTTTTAAACAGCATCTCCTGAACCACTCACCCAATTGTAAAAAAAAATTCACAGAATGGTTCCTCATAATACCCTCTACCAAAATTGCACAAATGATTAAGCTACACTGAACAAAAGGGCTTCAAGAGCTCCAGATAAGAAATACATTTAAATGCCATTTTCTCCTGAACCACTGGTATCAATTTCAAAATAATTTCACAGAATTGTTCCTAATGAAGCATTCTACCAAAATTGCACAAACTGTTCCGGTCCACTGAACAAAGGGGCTGCCAGAGCTCTAGATTAGAAAACAACATCTCCTGAACCACTGGTCCAAATTTCATATAACTTTACATGAATGTTCCACATGATGCCCTCTTTCAAAATTGCACAAATGGTTACCCTCCACTGAACAGGAGGGCTGCCAGAGCTCCAGATAAGAAATCATCATGTCCTGAACTGAACCAAATTCAAAATAATTTCACAGAATTGTTCCTCATAATACATACCCTCTGCAAAATTTTCACAAATGGTCAAGCTTTGCTGAACAAAAGGGCTGCCAGAGCTCCAGATAAGAAATATGTTCAAATGCCATTTTCTTCTGAACCACTGGTCCAAATTCAAAATATTTTCACAGAATTGTTCCTCATGAACATATGGTTCCGGTCTGCTGAACAAAGGGGCTGCCAGCACTCTAGATAAGAAATGTCTTGAGATAAGAAATATCCGTGATGCCCTCTTTCAAAATTGGCTAATATGGTTCAGCTCCATTAAACAGGAGGGCTGAAAGAGCTCCAGATAAGACATCTCTTCCTGAACCACTGGTCCAAATTTCATTTAACTTCGCATGAATATTTCCATGATGCCTTCTTTCAAAGTTGCATAACTCTGAACAAGAGGGCAGCCAGAGCTCCAGTTAAAAAATCTTTTAAACGACTTCTCCTGAACCACTGACTCAAATTCAAAATAATTTTACATATTTGTTCCTCATCATACCCTCCACAAAATTGCACAAATGGTTATGCTCTGCTGAACAAAAGGACTGGCAGAGCTCCAGATAAGAAATATCTTTAAACAGCATTTTCTATGAACCACCAGTTCAAATTCAAAATAATTTTACAGAAGTGTTCCTCATGATGCACTCTATCAAAATTTCACAAATGGTTCCACTTATCTGATCAAAGGGGCTGCCCGAGCTTTAGGTGAGAAATGTCTTTAAATGAGATCTATTACTGAACCACTAAGTCCAAATTAAAACTATTATAGACCGGGCCGCGTAGCGCAGTCGGTAACGTGTCTGGCTACAGGTGCTACGCTGACTGCAGATCCAGGGGTCGTGAGTTCGATCCCGGCCCGGTTCCATACTTTCGTGGAGATTGATCATGAAATAATTTCTATGGTCATTCTCCTCCCTTCCGCTGAATCATTATTGAAGGGTTGTTGTCAGTTACAAGCGAAAGTATGTGCACGAATTACTGGTTACCCGCTTGTTCAAGCTTGCCTAGGAAATAAGTGTGGTTAGGTGAACTGACCGTCCCGCAATGACCATAGCTGTTGACTTGGGACGTAAAGCAACAAAACAAACAAACAAACAAAACTATTATAGGAATCTTGTAAGGGAGACAAATCTTGCAAATGTGGCTGTCTTATTTGAAAAGATTTTTCCCCTTGATTCTAGGAAGTTTGATTTTCCCATACAGATAGCTACACTGTCCATTATGTGTTTTAAGGGGTCAAAGGTAGACTTTCCTTATAAATGTATACTTTGGTCTCTGAATATTGCAATTTTATCCAAGCAAATAGTGCAGACCCTGATGAAATGCAGCAAACTACCAAACTACCCTTTCAGTGTTTTCTAGTATACAAAGGGTTTATTCCCCATTATCAGATGTGTACAATCAAGTAATGCCTTTGGGACCAAAAACATAAAAAATCTTCATGTCTGAAACCACTAGGCCTATAACTTTGATATTATGTTTGTAGCATCAACTTGTGAACCTCTACCAAGTTTGTTCAAATTAAGCCCCTGGCATCCAAAAATGGCCCTGCGGCATATGTCACTTGCTTTATTTGTAGACTGAGGTTCTACATCCTGTTAACTTTGTCAACAGAAGCCTTGTTAAGAGTCTTAATGAAACTGCTGATCTATCAAAACTCATAGCTGCACTTTGCGAGGAGCTATGCTCTCCTACACCTTTAAAAACAGTCATTCTCAGGTGAGCAACCCAGGGCCAAAGGGCCCTCTTGTTTATTTCAAGTCAGGATTTTGGAAAATTTCAGCTTTCACCTATGATGACAGAAACTAGGAAAATTAGCTTCATTGAAACTAACACTACCATGAATGAATTCCCTGTTTGAAGCATGTTTCATATGCATGTAAGCATAGATAGCTATCGGTTATATATCTGGTGTTCATGAGACATGTGCAAAAATCTACAGATACATTAAAGAATTGCTTTGAAAGTGCAAGTATATAAATTGAGCCAGTGCATGAGATTTCCAACAAGGTGGTATGTGCGACCAGCAAAGCCTCAGATCAGCCTGCGCATATGCGCAGTCTGATCAGAGCTTTTGCTAGTCGCTTAAGTATTCTATGAGTGCTAAGCTACTGACTGAACACCATTTGGAGTTTCTAAGCTTAAAAGGAGGCTGCAGAGGCTCATCCGAGTGTACACATGTTGAAATGCCACATTGTTGGAATCTCATGCACTGGTTCAATTTCAACCTGATATATTTCAGTTGACAGAGAAGCAGTATGTATGGACAGCCCTCAGAGCAAGAGCTAGGCTACGGTGCTGGGGAGACATTGAACAATTACTTACTACAAAGGTAGAGTGTGATATTACTAACTTAAACTTAAAAATTGTAGCTCTAAAGATTACGTTTTTCTCAAGCGAAAATATGGGCAAACCTATATAATTTTGATACATATTGAATATCCATTATATCATTATTTATATGTGCATGCACTGCTATCCAGTGAGTCTAGAGGTATAAATATTGGTCTAAGACTTTATTTTCAAACTTTGTGTGTATGAACATGGAAGCCTCTTATGAGAGTAGGAAGATGGAAAGGTTACTACAAGCCTATGTGTTAAGTGATAAGTAACAAAACACAGGCCTTAAAATGACGTGGGGGAGGGTAGGGGGCTGGTGCATGAGAATGCATAAAAAACGTTTGTTTTTATTTTTCAACCAAATCACATGTTGCGGGTACTCAAAAGAACTCAATGAGACGGTTCTTTTAAGTACCCCAAACTTAAGTTTAAACTGAAGGATGAGAAAATAATGACAATTAGGCACACATTTTTGTCAATCTGGACCAATGAAAATCTCGGAATTAAGCAAGATATGACCTTGGTTTACGGAGTTAGCTGTCCTTGAAAGTCTGAAAAAATCTACATAGACATAATGGGAGAAATGATATGAGCAGTCTAGTGCTTTCATTTTATGATGAATCTTCATCATTCTTGCAGTTAATAAGGACAGCTATAAAAGCTTGAATGAGTTTGAAATTCTGTCAGATCCCATCTGCACTAACTACTGAGTTTGTTGCCCTTGATCATTTGAAAAATGAATGTATAATGTTGTGAGCACTCTAGCACCTTCAGTTTTGATTGGATCTTATTCATTCTTGCATGTAACAAGGACAGCTATAAAAGCTTGGACGGGTTGGAAATTCAGCAAGATCGAACATGGGTCTATGGAGTTAGCTGCCCTTGAATGTCTGAAAAAATCTCCATAGACTTATAATGGGAGTAATGTTTTTGGGTGGATCTTCATCATTCTTGCAGGTATCAAGGAAAACTATTAGAACTGTAATGATTTTGATTTTCGGCCACACTTGACCACCATCTATCTTGAGTGTCTAAAACATAGCTCTATAATGTCTTGACCATTTTAGCGCATTCATTTTTCATTTGATCTTCTTGATTCTTGTAGGTAACCAAGACATACATAAAAGTATGGATGAGTTTGAATTTTGGTCAGATCTCATCACTGACTATGGAGTTATCTGCCATTGTGCATCTGAAAAATATAGTTTCACCAGGTTTCCTCTGCAATTATTATTCAGATCTTTTTAATACTTGCAGATAACGAAAACTGGCATAATATCTCGGGTGTTTGAATTTAATCCTGATCACTGTTTCAAGTTCAACCTTTGAGCATCCTAAATTATGGTGTCTCCAAACATTATGCTGGCTCCAAGGTGAGCGATCGTTGCCCATTGGGCTACTTGTTAAGATAACTAGTTAATTTTCTATGACATTTACAGAGTTTCTTTGGTGGCATGAAGCTGAAGTCTGTGATAGGATTTGATAAAGTAGCAGAGATTGTTCATAAAGCAGAGGCTCCTTCAGAGGTATGACATACAAATCAACCTTGGAAAAGTAATCCTTTAACACTGCATGCTGGGTAATTTTTCGTGCTTCTTTGTTTGCTATTTTCAAAATTAACTTTTTCAAAAATTCTTTCAGAAACACTGTCAGAGTGTCAATCAGTTTTGATCCAGACCAGGACCGACGTTATGTTGGTCCTGATCTGGGTCCAAACTGTTTGCAAAGGTTATCAGTAGACAACAAAAGTTGCCGGTAGCAAGAAAAGAGCTAAGCATTGATGGACACTTCCATTTAAGTTTTACAACCTAAATTAATCACTTCTCACAGACTAGCTTATACATTTTGTTATTAATAAAGGTGTAAACAAATTAAGAGTGGTGTCAATATTGAGCCCAGTCCTTTTCTGTGAAGCTGGGAAAATGATCATGAAAAGATTCAAATGTGGGACGCCTTTTATGCCAAAATTGCAATTTCTCTACAATAAAAATTCCCTGTACTAAATTGTGTAACCACTGATGCACTCTACCAGATAAGAGTGTGTAACAGAATTTTTTTTTCTCATTTCTCAACCAAAACAAATGTTGTGGGTCCTAAAAAGAACCGTCTCAATGAGCGAGTTCTTTTGAGCATTCAAAACACATGCTTAAACTGATGGGTAAAAAACAATCACAGTTTTATGCTAAAACATTTGCTTAACTGGCTATGGCACATTAGCAGATACTTTCAGTAATGAGCTGACCATATGTTTAAACAATAAACATTTTAAAATGATCATTGTTCTAATTTGCTTTTAGTCCCCCAAAACACGTGCTTAAACTGATGGGTAATAAACAATCACAGTTTTATGCTAAAACATTTGCTTAACTGGCTATGGCACATTAGCAGATACTTTCAGTAATGAGCTGACAAAATGTTTAAACAATAAACATTTTGAAATGATCATTGTTCTAATTTGCTTTTAGTCCCCCAAAACACATGCTTAAACTGATGGGTAATAAACATTCACAGTTTTATGCTAAAACATTTGCTTAACTGGCTATGGCACATTAGCAGATACTTTCAGTAATGAGCTGACAAAATGTTTAAACAATAAACATTTTGAAATGATCATTGTTCTAATTTGCATTTAGACATGTGTGAAATGTACAAAACGTTGTGTTCATTTCACACAGTAGTTTCCCTTGATTATATAATCCTGCTGGTTGTGAATTCCAGCCCTGGTTATTTTAAATTACACAGAACAGAAAGAGAAAAGTGTTTTTTTTTTCAACTTTTAGAACATTTACAATTGAGCCGTGACATGAGATTTCCAACAATGTGGTATGTGCGACCAGCAAAGGCTCAGACCAGCCTGCGCATACGCGCAGTCTGATCAGAGCCTTTACTAGTCACTTGAATATTCTATGACTGTAAAGCTACTGACAGAACATCATTTGTAGTTTCTAAGCTTAAAATGAATTTACACAGGCTTGTCTGAGTCTACAAATGTCAAAATGCCACATTGTTGGAAATCACATGTCATGGCTAAATTGATACTTTACAGATAATCAGTAAATACCTGAAGGAGGTTGACGACGTGGACAAGAGACTTGATCTAGCTCAGAAGATGCAGTGTCATGAGGCTGTCATAGATGTAAGTTTAACATTAATCTGTATTCATTGATGGATTTCCCAAACATTATGGGACTCATTGGCTAGACTTTAGAATATATTCTACTATTTGCTGGTTTTATTGGGTGAATGTGTTTACACAGTGATGCATTTAAGTGAACATGAAGGGCCGTGGGTTTGAGCCTCACTGGCGTCACTGCATTGTGTCCTTGAGCAAGAACATTAAACCTAGCTTAGTACTGGTTCAACCCAGGAAGGAGTCTCACCAGCGTCACTGTGTTGTGGTCCTTGAGCAAGACACATTTATCCTAGCTTAGTACTGGTTCAACCCAGGAAGGAGTCTCACCAGCGTCACTGTGTTGTGGTCCTTGAGCAAGACACATTTATCCTAGCTTAGTACTGGTTCAACCCAGGAAGACCCATCCCTGTTTAACTGAGAGATTGTTGATGGGATGTAAAGAATAAAATCAAACAAACAACCCAGGAAGGCCCGTCCCTTTAGAACTGAAAGATTGTTGATGGGACGTAAAGAATCAAATCAAACAAACAAAACAAACAAAGAACTTCTATTATTGATTGTTAGGGCACAGGTATATAAACAAACATTTTCAGCATAAAATTGTAAATATTTTCTTTCCTATTAGCATAATAATGTTTCGGTGCTCAAAAGAATTGTCTCATAATTGAGATGGTTCTTATGAGTACCCACAACATATGTTTCGATTGAGAAATAAGAGAATTATATTTCTGTTACACACTCTTAACTAAAGGCCTGGGTTAAGGTTATGTTTGGTAGCAACTATAACATACAGTAAAACCTGTGTAAAATGGTAACTCAAAAATAGACAAAACAAAGCTCTTAATGACAAATGGTAGCCTAATGAAGGTCTAAAGTATTGAAAAATATTCTGCAATACATTTGACCTGCATTGAGCGATAATTGGTCTCGAAAACCATTTTTTGGTCTTTTTGAGAGTGGCCATTTTACACAGGTTTTACTGTAGTTATATTCATGTTAGCTTTTGAAAGTTTGGGCTTGGTGAAGAGGCAGATAGATTCTAAAGGTGCTCTGGTGCATTCATTGTATAATTTAAGGGGTCACAGTTCAGAAATTCCAAATTACTATACAACATATATTTCTGTCCCTGAAGATCCTTTTTAGTTTAGCAAACATTGTAGACACTGATGAAATGCCTAATATTGTGCCAGTTCATCATGGGTCTTCACTGCTTGCCGAAACAGCTGTCAACAGTTTTAAAGGTATGGATGTGTTAAAGGGTTCTCAAGGGAGACAACTACCAAAGTTCAGATCAATGGAACTACTCTCAAAGCAATAAAGTCACACCTGCTTATGTGTTCATCTATAGATCATACAATCTCCACTCTACAATAACCATTGTCAGTATCAGTGTTCAGGATTGACATACATGTGCACTTATATTGAAGGCTTCATAGGGCCAGTTAACAATTTTTTTAGCGTAAAATTGCGATTATTTTCTTATCCATCAGTTTAAACATGTGTTTTAGGTGCTCAAAAGAACCGTCTCATTGAGATGGTTCCTTTGAGCCACAACATATGTTTTGGTTGAGAAATAAGAAAATAATTTTCAGTTACGCTCTCCTATCTGGGGGTCTGGGCTTGTGGTATTAGCTCAACTCGGCCATAGGGTCAGGGTGAGGTATTGTCATCATAGGATTTCCTTCATCCATCCTGGGTCAGCAATTTGCTTCATCAACAGGTTTCATATTTTGTACATTTGACATGGTAGTATACCTTTAACCCTTTGTAATGGATTCATCCTTCTGCTTTGATACAATAAACTTGGGATAGTCCATTCTACATATCTAGGTATGTCGGGTTATAATTTTCAAATTATCTTTTATTCTTTTGTCTGCAGATCTTTTTTACCTTAACAACAAGTGTAGACCCTGATGAAATTTGGTTCATCACTGTTGGCAAAAGTACTTGTTGAGGGGTTTTCCGAATGTGAAGGGTTAACTGCCACAATTGTTATTTTTCCAGACGTATTTACAACAGAAAGATAGACAAGCTATAATACAGTACCAGAAGAGACTGAAGACTCATTCCAAAGAATGGTTCTATTGTAAAGATGTCCTCAGTAATAATGTAAGTAAACAGACCCTAGGCCTTAAGATGAGAATGCACAATTGTAAATTATTTTTTTAATTTCTCAATCAAAACATATGTTGTGGGCACTTAAAAGAACCTTCTCATTGAGACGGTTCTTTTGAGCACCCAAATCAAATGTTTAAATTGATGGGTAAAAAGACGATCACAAAATTAGATTAGAAATAAACAACGGAATAATTTAGAAAAAGATCTTATTAATAAAATCACATATTTGGAAAACAATTTAAATGAAAATAATTTTGGAGAACTGGACGTATTAAAAACAGAACTACATGACATAAGACAAGAAAAATTAAAAGGTAACCTAATAAGATCAAGAGCAGAGTATATAGATAAAGGTGAAAGACCAACTAAATACTTTTGTGGGCTGGAAAAACATAATTATATTTCAAAAACAATGCAGAGTGTTACGACATAAAGCCGGTCAGGAAGGAAGAGGGGAAATCTTATTGGAAAATTCCTCTATGCGATGACGATGCTACCAGGGAAAAATAATTCACACAACTAGCAAAAACTTTTCAGTACTTTATGTACTAAGAAAACATCAACAACACATTAATATACAATGACACCACCTACGCTGTTATTTCTTGCTAAGTGACCATCCTATACTAGAGCAAGTTGCCACTCCAAGATCATTTCAATAAGAATCAATCTTGGATTGTCCTGCTCTAGATGTACGTCAACTAGTCAGAAATAAGAGACGTAAAGAATATGATTAACATATAGCTTAAGTTCTCATAGAAAAAAAAAATTGGGCCCTTTAATATTTCAGTTCTCGTATTGACGAGAAATCTCGAGATTATATGCATCTGGAGAACACTATGTCTTCTAAGCCGCACGTGCGTCTACTTCAGACCATCGGCGCTGAGGTGATCGAGCCTGTACTTTGGTCGTCACTGGTTTCACATAATATTTCTTGCGCGTACTACTGATCGTCGTTCAAGACGTCAGGATTAATATAAGTGGTTCTTCCTGATCGTATCCCCACGTTGGGATGTCAGATTCACTTATAACAATTCAAGCCGGTTGGCTCCCAATTCGGCTATTCTACGTGGTAACAATTGGGCCTGATCCACGCTGGTCGTGGCCTGAGGGGGACAGCTAATAAGTGCCCTCAGGTAATAATCATTCGGCGCACCAACATTCAGCCTCCAACGTAGGAGGGGACACAAGAGACAATTCTGCAAAAAACAATCTACTTTTAGAATCTCAGAATCACTCTATTGCATCAATAATGGAGTTGTTCGTTTGAAGTTCACAAAAATAGAAATAACTTCAGTGGTCTTACTCTTTTAAATTACAGCCTAACCCTATAAGCGCGCGATTAGCCCTCACCCGTGGGTGTATGGCTAACGGCTCCCATGCGGTTAGGATGGATCAGCTCTTCTAAATATCCACACTCAAAATTATATAATAGAGAAGTATTTTTAGTGACTGGCCTATGTCAGCGCTAAACAATACCTCTTATGCCAAATGAACAAACCCATACGTAACAAAATTTCCTATACACTGTCGTAACGTCACCCTGGTTGAGACGCTATCGCAGCCGAAACATCAAGATCCCATGGCCCTTTTTCCCTTCAAGGTCACGTTATCTAGATAGTTTCGAGGTTTACAAATTCTGATACCAATTCTCTTAAAATTCCAGGAAAAGTTTGAACAGTGTGGTGCCGACATAACGTTTGGACGTTTACGTCGGACATCACCCTGCCCACGCGCTAATTTCGTACATGTATAACGTATCAGTTGTAAACAACTAATTATGACCTCTCGGCAAACATATTTACATCAATATTGAGAGATTACATTCTGCTGTTTTATGTGTGTAAAACCGTACAATGTTTTCTTACATTTATTTTGGTGTAGCAAATATCTTTATATTTACTTTGGTGTAACAAATATTTTTACATTTACTTTGGTGTAACAAATATTTTTACTTTTACTTTGGTGTAACATTACACCTACCTAATCTCTAAACATACATGTCAGCTATCACCTTATTTATGTAAGTGTGTTGTAGTGTATGCACCTAACCCTTATTCTTATATGCGTCAGATATAACTCAAGGTGACACATACAGGTCGCTACAAAAAGTCGACTATCACTGGCAGTTAAATCGTCTTTCCAACAACGCCATATAAAATCACAACAATTTAAAATCTAGCTGCTAAAATTGTTTTTCACCTATCGGTCCCTGGTAAATCTTTCAGCATACCATTATAGTTTTATGTGCAGGCCCGACATGGCCTCCGAAATAACCCGACGAGTCCATCCGGACAGCTTTAACTATAGCCACAAGAATGGTCCCAGCAGATTTTTAGGCATTACGCATGTGCGTAGCTTCATACGCAAGTGCGTAACAATCGCTATTTTCACCGAAAAAACAGGACGTTATTGATAACACCCGAAAGAACTCATACACGGAATGCTGGCCGATTCAACAGACGACAAAATAGAAAACGAGTGACTTATTATTTCAATACAATGTGACATGCTAGAGACATCGCGATTCAATGCAATAACACGAGTCGCCATTGCCCTGTCATGTACAATTTCAACACAGTAACAATATATATATAACTTCACGTACCTTTTATAATAATGAATAGCGTCTCTATATCGAACCTTTCAACGGTATGTTTAAAATGTCCCCTAACAAGAATGGGAAATTCCATCCTTTATATATTAAAAAATGCACAGGATTTCCTAAATATTCAAGAAAAGTAAGGAAATCGTGCAAGCGTTGATAAATATAGACACAATGAATTCCATCTCAGACAAACCGACCTTTCATTGGGACTATCAGTAGAAAAAGTACCGTATCATGGTTCGAAAAGGTGACCAGGTGCATACCTAAACCTCTGCGTATTTGTGCGTATACGCAACCATCACTGATTCTGTTGTTCCATCTATTCTGCATCGTAACAAAGGCCCTTCCTTTTGGGAGAAAAAGGAATGACTTTTTCTTACGATACACGATGTAGAAAAGAAGGAGTAATACAGAATAAATATATAATACAACATATATACACGTGCGACTTAAATGGCGGACTACCTGGAAAGATAGTCTGCCCCCACATTGTCTTGTCCTTGGATTGCCCCAATCCTAAATCTGTATGGTTGAAGCTTTTATGCTCAACACATAAATATGGGGTTGTACCCCTTTAACTTTCATATATGGGGTCGTAGCCCTTTAACTCCCTATGAAGTTTTATGTCTTATGACATTTAATATATAAGGCTTAAAAGCCAATATTATTTGCAAAGATCCATATGTTATATATCATTATGCCAAGTATACCTATTAATAACACCATCCATATAACAATCTTTGCTCAAATAAATTAACATGACTCTTCACGTTGCAGCCGACCTCTGCTGCAAAATATTTTATTATCGTGACTTGCTCACGTCAACAGTCTACCGTCATGACTTAAATAATTCCGTGACTCCTCACGTAAAAAGTACACCTATGTCGCTACTACTATGCTATCATAGTTAAAATATAGGTCAACAATCCGAGACAATTGGGTCATTACACCATCGCACACCTTTAATACTAACACTGACTACTGCTTTCAGTTCCAGTCATATTGCGCCAATAATATGGTATTGGGCAACGTCTACCACTACCATATGAACGTCGTCGTTCTGTCTGGCTGTCAGTCCGTCTTGTACGGGCTAACTACTGCCTCCTTAGAGGATATGTTTCTCTGGGGTATACTACAACATTGAGTCATTGCGACCTTTATATTGTGAGTTGTCCTTTGACAAATGGCACAAGATCTACAAAATTGAGTTACCTCCCTACAAACACCGGGCCAATAAAATTCATCTAAGACCTTAGATATAGTTTCCTTTCTGCCTCTATGATTTACCACCTTTCCTGATTCATGGGCAAAATTCATAACCCTATGCGTTAAACTAGAAGGAACTACTAACTGTAGTGAAACTTTAGCATTCTTCTTAAAATGCCTATATATCAAACCATTCCTACGAATGAACTTAGTTTCACCACTAGAGAAACTGCGACTTTTAGTCACACTACCAGACTCTACCGTTCTTCTAATCTCTTTCAATTTAATATCTGACGCTTGCTTCAATACTAATTCTTGCCTGTTCTGCCTAATAAACTTGTCTGCGACCTTGACCTTTCTATTCTTTCTCCTATCTTTCCTTGACTGCTTATTCTTAACTACCCCTGATGAAAAATGGGTCATATCGGGAAATTTGGACCCCTCAATGTTTCCAATGACTAAGTCATGTGCTGGATCGTCAATGCACAATGCATCCGTACTACCTCTAAAAAAATGGACAATCAATATTGATACGGGCCACAGGACATCTCTGTTTATAATTGTTAATAAGAGTCACACCTGACTGCTTATTTAACATCTGACCATCAGTAACTAAACTTCTTCTAACAACTACCCCCGTACAACCTGTGTCTCTTAAGACTCTAATCTCTTTACCATTTACGGTACCAATCGCTGTCGGCAACCTTGACCGTGGGAAATGACAAGTGCCCTTGCTATCCTTATGGGGTAAAACTTCCAACTTAGCCTGACCTTTTCCTACATCCGAACTTTCAATTTTACAAAAATTGACCTGATGGTCGGTCCTGTAATTATTGTCATAATGATCATAATGATTGTCACGTTGGTCAACTTGACCAAAATTTCCATCCTGATCCCTATATGAATTACCTCCCCTATACTGGGAATTAAATTCTGCACTTGATGCTACCTTCTTATTATCAGGGTTATTCCAACATTTATGAGTTGGGTGGGGCTTGCCACAAAACTTGCACTTAATGGGCCGTTGATCTTGCTTGGGCACTACCTTAGGCTGGACTTGATCTACATGCTTACTTTCATGCTGCCCCTTAGTAATACACAAGGGAACACCCCCTTTGGCATCAGCGAACAAATCTGCCTCATGGGATAACTCGCCCAGGGCTCTAAACGGCTTAGGTTTGAGATACAAATAGAGCTCATGACTGCAACAGTCAAGGAACTGGTCTCGGGCCAAAAAATCACAAACGGCCTCGTAGGTCTTTTCGACCTTAGCCAAACCTAGCCATTTATCGAGGTAGCTCGCTAGCCTACCGCTAAATTGTCTGAAAGTTTTGGCTTTCTCGGGCCTACAATCCCTAAATTTCTTACGAAAAGATTGTTCGGTGAGGTCGAAATTAGTAAGCAGAGCCTCCTTAATCTGACCATAATCCGACTGGTCATCTCTGGAAAGCCTAACGAAGACTTCCAAAGCACGCCCCTTTAATAATGCACTTAGGTATGATGCCCACATAGACGGGTCCCATTTATTTGACATGGCATAACTTTCGAACCTAGTTAAATAGCTATCCATCTTATCCGTATGTTCGTCAAAGTATGGAAGCTTGGGACTCCTAGGATTTGAACTTTTCTCTTTGGGCCCCCAGGGATGTGAAGTGGTCTCGGCCTCGATTTTTTTGAGTTCCACTTCGGCCTCAATTTTTTTTAGCGCAACTTCTTTTTCCAATTCCATTTCCTTATCCTTACGCGCGGCCTCAATTATCTTTTTTTCCGCCGCAATCCTTAACCTTTCCAATTCCCGATCCTTATCTTTTTGCTCCCTATCTTTCTCTTTTTGCTCCCTTTCTTTATCTTTTTGATCGGCCTCCCTTTTCTCTCTTTCATATTCCCTTTGGGCCAACATTTCCTCCCTTTCTAAATCTTGTTGCCTCTTAAGATAATCCCTTAGTTCTTGCCCTTCATATCCTAATTCCCGTGCTAATGAAATATGTTTATCCATTTTAACCTATTGTTGGGAATGGTATAAGTCAACTATACTGTTGAAAATAAATAAGGGTTCGCTTTGTCCCTTTAAAATAGGTATGGGCTAACCAACGTTCGCGCTGGTAAACTAATAATTTTACGAGGGATTTTAATGACGTTACATATGAGTAACGTAAAGTACAACGTATAAGAGATCACCACGGAAAGGTGCCTAGGATATATATCAACCTTAAATAGGCCTTCACTGAACGTATTTGACTAAAAAACGTCATTCATTTTCTCGCATTACGTCAAGAAATGTATACCTACGCGATATTAATATAAACGCGTTACAGTCAAGTCAACAGTCACTTGTCAAAGCAAGACATAATAATTGACTAAAATAATCTTTCTATGGACTTCTTCTAATAATAGAAATCAGTTGAGTGGCGTCACACACTATGACGTCACTGAGGTGATTTAAATCATTAGTACCCTCAAATGATATGAAATTTTCCACATCAGTATCCTTAATTAATAGGAATACAGGGCATAAGCCAATACACAATGATATGGGTAAAATAAAGGTGGACAAGTCTAATAATTAAACTCTGACAAATTTACCTTGGGTTTTATACCCTACTGGCAATCCACAGAACAAGAAAGTATGGGTCCCCTCAGAATGTTATGTGATGACTTATTTACATGTGTCACACTTCATCACAGGGGAACGCATGCAATCAGTACTGTGTGTTGACACTCACACCCTTTCTTGTAAAGAAAAACTACTAGTGTGCGCCTGTAGCAACGTCACAGCAGAGAAATTTGCCAATAAAACCTCAAAAATCCCACTTCTGACACCATTGTTACGACATAAAGCCGGTCAGGAAGGAAGAGGGGAAATCTTATTGGAAAATTCCTCTATGCGATGACGATGCTACCAGGGAAAAATAATGCACACAACTAGCAAAAACTTTTCAGTACTTTATGTACTAAGAAAACATCAACAACACATTAATATACAATGACACCACCTACGCTGTTATTTCTTGCTAATTGACCATCCTATACTAGAGCAAGTTGCCACTCCAAGATCATTTCAATAAGAATCAATCTTGGATTGTCCTGCTCTAGATGTACGTCAACTAGTCAGAAATAAGAGATGTAAAGAATATGATTAACATATAGCTTAAGTTCTCATAGAAAAATAAAATTGGGCCCTTTAATATTTCAGTTCTCGTATTGACGAGAAATCTCGAGATTATACGCGTCTCGCGAACACTATGTCTTCTAAGCCGCACGTGTGTCTACTTCAGACCATCAGCGCAGAGGTGATCGAGCCTGTACTTTGGTCGTCACTGGTTTCACATAATATTTCTTGCGCGTACTACTGATCGTCGTTCAAGACGTCAGGATTAATATAAGTGGTTCTCCCTGATCGTATCCCCACGTTGGGATGTCAGATTCACTTATAACAATTCAAGCCGGTTGGCTCCCAATTCGGCTATTCTACGTGGTAACGATTGGGCCTGATCCACGCTGGTCGTGGCCTGAGGGGGACAGCTAATAAGTGCCCTCAGGTAATAATCATTCGGCTCACCAACATTCAGCCTCCAACATGGAGGGGACACAAGAGACGATTCTGCAAAAAACAATCTACTTTTAGAATCTCAGAATCACTCTATTGCGTCAATAATGGAGTTGTTCGTTTGAAGTTCACAAAAATAGAAATAACTTCAGTGGTCTTACTCTTTTAAGGTCACTGCCCATAGCAATAACCGTTCATCTAAATCATCAAGGGAGGTAATACTTGGTAGCGTTCGATTATGACAAAGTGTGATTTTACGCAACTATGATATGTTTTTTACCGACAGTAATGCCCGTTACACTGCACGTTGGTAATCGAAAAGTGATTATTATCACATTAAAAATGCAAACAAAAATTTAAGTATAATGAACAACAAAAGTTTGCATTCTTTACGGATACTAAACGATGGACGCTCAGCTCTGTGAGAAGAAAAAAGTCAGTCAGTGTAATGGAACACACATTTTACCAGGGAAATGTCAGCCGACTTTTCGCGTTTTTTTGACAGTCCACAACAACAATCATGATATAACTACTTGTATATAGATCTATATATGATCTTCTGGTTTTATTTTACCTGCATTCAAGTTTCACCAAGACAGACTATCTCGTCACGTTCTCTAGCGTCTACTTTGAACCTGACGTGCGCTAATGATGTCACTTGCTCTTATGACGTCATTATGCGTAAACGACATGTATTGAACTCGACGTTGACGTTGAGAGTCCCTCGCTTTAGTTTGCGTCTTAAACAATTTGCCTTATGTCAAATGTTTTCCAATATTTAGCTACAAGGCTATCTTGGGCTAAGGTTGACCCAAGTATAGTCGTGATTCTAAATTATAGTAGGCCTACTCTAAATTTACTAAAGGTACGCGAGGAATTCTGCCATCGGGTTCTGCAAACAACAAAGGCGCAGACCAGCTTGCGCATCCGCGCAGTCTGATCAGCACCTTTGCTGTTCAAAAATTGAATAGTATCGTATTTAAACTTGCTCCAAGCGAGATTTCACTATTCTATCTAGTCTCAGTGGCAGAGAAGGCTGGTTTTGGTATGATCTTATCGGAAACCCTGAAGACAGGTTTTGTCGCATCGATGCTCATTTATATTCATGTAAATGCGGACCCAATCAACAAGCCTGGTTCATGTGATATGCACATAGAAAATGTCTAGCCCCTCTGGACTACTCGTGGCCAATTCCGCCCATGACCAACGCCGGCGGGATCCGTGCCAAAAATAGTACCCCCTCCCCCTCCGCGCCACTGAATACCCCCTTCAGTAGCGGGAAGGGTGTGGGCATAAAAAGAACATTTTTCATACAAATGCGGGTCCAATCAAAGCATAGGTAAGTAATAGGTACTCAGTGAGACGGTTCTTTTGAGCACCCAAAGTGAATATAAAAATAATGAGCAATAAAATACTTACAATTTTACGCTAAAATTTTTGCTAATCTCCAAGTTTACTCTACATTTGACATGTTTCAAAAGAATGATGTCCGTTAAGGGATATATAGATCTAATAGAAATAAACCGGCTCTGGTCAAGTGTTCAGGTCTGGCCTTGCTTCGCGATCGGATATTAGTATGGCGCCCAAGGCCACAACAAAGATTTAAAACATTTCAAATACTTGGATGAGTACATGTAGTATATGCATCGATCAATTGAAGCGATGCATATTAAAACAGCACATTTTCACCTAAATTAGACATGCAGAGTAACCCCGTGACCTTGAAAAACGGTAAATGTCCCCAAAACATTACATCTCTATCCTAATGGTGTATCTATGCAAATTTGGTCAAAATATATATACTAGGTCTTCAGACAAAATGCAGATAAGTTTCTTTTTACCGTGGGTGGGGTATTTTGGTATCGTTTTTTGTATTGAAAAGTCTTCACATATATGCATATAAATGTTCCAAGTATTTGGAGTACATATAGTTTCATTTGGAAGTTCACAGTGAGGTATTTCAATCAACAGTGTTTGGTTCGTAAGGTTTTAACATGCTTAGAAATAAGAAAAGCCTGCTAAGTTCATTATTTTTTAGTTTAGGGGGTAGGGATAATTATTTGGTAATATCTCACTAATTAGACGGTGATTTGTTTTTAAATTTTGTTATAATGCATCTTATATAATGATCACTTTCCTGAAAAAAAAATAGAAAAATTTATTTTTTTAAAGTATGTTTAAATATCGAATTATCAGTCAGTAATTGTCGAAAATGAATGCATAATTATCGGTGAATGCTGGTTTGAAAGCGTGATATGAAGAAAAAAACTTGTATAGCTGCAAAAGAATGGTTTGAGAAAAACTTCTTAATTATTAATGGCTTCGCATGCTTGTTTGAAATAACGATTTTCAAATATAAAATTGAGTTACAGAATATTATACTTGTTTTAATGAGTATCCAAAAAGCTGCGTAAAAAAGCCAACATAGGCCATATAATGAAGAGCTGTAACTTTTGAACTGGACGGTAAATTTTCTTTATTTTGCGTTATTTTTCTTATAATATGATGTACTACAGAATATCAAAAAATGAAAAAATTCTATTTTTTGGAAAAAAAAATCGCCCAGGTGTGGGCAGTGACCTTAAATTACAGCCTAACCCTATAAGCGCGCGATTAGCCCTTACCCGTGGGTGTATGGCTAACGGCTCCCATGCGGTTAGGATGGATCGGCTCTTCTAAATATCCACACTCAAAATTATATAATAGAGAAGTATTTTTAGTGACTGGCCTATGTCAGCGCTAAACAATACCTCTTATGCCAAACGAACAAACCCATACGTAACAAAATTTCCTATACACTGTCGTAACGTCACCCTGGTTGAGAGGCTATCGCAGCCGAAACATCAAGATCCCGTGGCCCTTTTTCCCTTCAAGGTCACGTTATCTAGATAGTTTCGAGGTTTACAAATACTGATACCAATTCTCTTAAAATTCCAGGAAAAGTTTGAACAGTGTGGTGCCGACGTAACGTTTGGACGTTTACGTCGGACATCACCCTGCCCACGCGCTAATTTCGTACATGTATAACGTATCAGTTGTAAACAACTAATTATGACCTCTCGGCAAACATATTTACATCAATATTGAGAGATTACATTCTGCTGTTTTATGTGTGTAAAACCGTACAATGTTTTCTTACATTTATTTTGGTGTAACAAATATCTTTACATTTACTTTGGTGTAACATATATTTTTACATTTACTTTGGTGTAACAAATATTTTTACATTTACTTTGGTGTAACATTACACCTACCTAATCTCTAAACATACATGTCAGCTATCACCTTATTTATGTAAGTGTGTTGTAGTGTATGCACCTAACCCTTATTCTTATATGCGTCAGATATAACTCAAGGTGACACATACAGGTCGCTACAGAAAGTCAACTATCACTGGCAGTTAAATCGTCTTTCCAACAACGCCATATAAAATCACAACAATTTAAAATCTAGCTGCTAAAATTGTTTTTCACCTATCGGTCCCTGGTAAATCTTTCAGCATACCATTATAGTTTTATGTGCAGGCCCGACATGGCCTGTGACTACTTTTGTCCGAAATAACCCGACGAGTCCATCCCGACAGCTTTTACTATAGCCGCAAGAATGGTCCCAGGAGATTTTTAGGCATTACGCATGTGCGTAGCTTCATACGCAAGTGCGTAACAATCGCTATTTTCACCGAAAAAAACGGGACGTTATTGATAACACCCGAAAGAACTCATACACGGAATGCTGGCCGATTCAACAGACGACAAAATAGAAAACGAGTGACTTATTATTTCAATACAATGTGACATGCTAGAGACATCGCGATTCAATGCAATAACACGAGTCGCCATCGCCCTGTCATGTACAATTTCAACACAGTAACTATATATATATAACTTCACGTACCTTTTATAATAATGAATAGCGTCTCTATATTGAACCTTTCAACGGTATGTTTAAAATGTCCCCTAACAAGAATGGGAAATTCCATCCTTTATATATTAAAAAATGCACAGGATTTCCGAGATATTCAAGAAAAGTAAGGAAATCGTGCAAGCGTTGATAAATATAGACACAATGAATTCCATCTCAGACAAACCGACCTTTTATTGGGACTATCAGTAGAAAAAGTACCGTATCATGGTTCGAATAGGTGACCAGGTGCATACCTAAACCTCTGCGTATTTGTGCGTATACGCAACCATCACTGATTCTGTTGTTCCATCTATTCTGCATCGTAACACAGAGCTTGCAGAAAGATGATGAAACTGTCCTAATAGTGCAAAATGCAATATTAAAAGAAACTGAGCAATTCTATAAAAACTTGTACTCCAGTAGGGACTCAGAATTGGAGGATATCAATCTGAATGACTATGTAGGGCAAACTATGAAAACTATCACTGATGACCAAGCTAAAAGATTAGAAGGACTCTTAACCCCAGAGGAAATTTCATGTACTCTTAAAAATATGAAAAATGGTAAAAGCCCTGGTTTAAGTGGATTTTCTGCTGATTTTTTTAAAGTTTTTTGGAAACAGCTAGGAGTTTTTGTGCTGAGATCCTTGAATCATGGCTACACAATTGGAGAACTATCCATATCTCAAAAACAAGGCATTATTACTTGCATCCCAAAAGATAATAAACCAAAGATTTTTTTAAAAAACTGGAGACCGTTAACTCTCCTTGATACTGTATACAAACTTGCATCAGGTACTATTGCCAATAGAATTAAAACAGTATTAAACAGCATTATAAATAAAGATCAAACAGGTTATATAAAGGGTAGATCCATTGTGGAAAATATAGGAATAATATATGACATGATGAAATTTACATATGAAAAGAATATTCCAGAACTATTACTGCTGATAGATTTTGAAAAAGCCTTTGACTCTCTATCATGGAATTTCTTACACAAAGCACTTGAACATCTAAATTTTGGGGACTCAATCAGAAAATGGGTAAAAGTATGCTATAAAAATATATCCTCAGCAGTATCTGTATCTGGACATCTGTCTTCTTTTTTTAACATAGAGCGTGGATGTCGTCAAGGCGACCCCCTCTCTCCATACCTTTTTGTGATTTGTGCTGAATTCCTTGCAACAAAGATAAGGAAAAACAAAACAATAAAAGGCATAAATATCAATAATATTGAATTTAGAATATCACAATATGCAGATGACACTTCAGCAATGCTAGATGGCACAGAAAGATCTCTCAATCAGACTCTTGAAGAGCTCTCAAGATTTTCAAAAATATTAGGGTTAAATATAAACTTCGATAAGACACAACTGGTGTGGATTGGTTCAGAAAAATTTAGTACCAGGTCAATAAAAACAAAGTGGAAACTCTTATGGGGTAGTAACCAATTTAAGTTACTAGGGATTCTTTTCAATACAGATTTAGATAAGATGATAGAAAATAATTATATACCAAAAGTAACACAAATGGAAAAGATACTAAAACAGTGGAATAAACGAAGTTTATCACCTATTGGAAAAATTTCTGTAACTAAAACTCTTGTCATACCAATATTTAATCTTCTTTTTTCATCTCTACCAAATCCAGATGTCAAAATATATGAAACTATAAATAAAACTCTGTACGATTTCTTATGGAATAAAAATCCAAAAATTAAAAAAACAGTTGTGATAAAGAAGTATATAGAAGGAGGATTGAATATGATAAACCTAAATGCCTTTGTAAGCGCATTAAAATCTACATGGATAAGAAGGCTTCTTTTAAATGAAAGTAAATGGCAAGAAATAATAAAAATACATATAAATCTGGAAATGTTGACATCATGTAATGTAGAATATATTCAGGATATTTTAAGCACATTGAATAATCAGTTTTGAAAAGATGTCTTTTCTTGATATAAATTATAAAACAGAAATATGTGAAGAACAAATTTTAAAAAGGCCTCTGTTCTATAACAGAAATATTAAAATAGATAGAAAATGTGTTTTTTATAAAACATGGTATGATAAAGGTATCAGATTTGTGAATGATCTGGTGAACCAGAATGGAAGCTTTTATAGCTATCAAGAAGTTGGAATTGATGGCAAACCATTGAGCATTTTAAAATATCAAGGATTTATAGACTCTCTAAAACACTTTCTATCACATACACAAATAAGATTAACAAAAAAAAGTACAAGATCCATTCATACCAAGTCATATCAAAGTTTTTCTGCAACAAAAGTCAGGGACACAAGCAATGTATAATGAACTGAATAAAAACTATGATGAACCGACAAGTAAAAAAAGATGGAATGAGAAATTTAATTTCACAGACCAAGAATGGAAGAAAATTTACAACTACCCCTTTAATATAATAAAATATCCAGCTATACAATGGTTTCAGACGAGTATTAATCATAATATTTTAGTAACAAACAATCTTCTCTTTAAAATGAAAATAAAGAGAGACTCATTATGCTATTACTGTCATTCCCAAAAAGAAACAATTACCCATCTCTTCTGGGCCTGTGAGAGGATTCAAGCTTTTTTGAAGGAATTGTTACAATGGCTGAATAATAATGAAATACAGTGTGACTTTGTGGAGGAATTTTTTATTTTTGGTCTGGATAGATTAAATACTATAACAAAACCACTTAATATCATAATACTCTATGCCAAATACTACATATACACAACGCGCTGTAATGAACGTCACTTGGTCCTAGAAGTTTACAAGAAGAAGCTTTATCAATTGTTCAAAATACTTAAAGATATTGCTTTGTCAAATAATGAACTAACAGAGTTCAATAAAGATTGGGAACCATATGAAATAGTTCTTAATAATTAAGAATAGGTATATAAGCAAACATACCAACCCTCACATACCAAGAATAAAACGGACACTCTGAAATACATGTATTAGTAATTCATTATAGTAACCAGTACAGCCTCAGGAACAGGAAAAGTATACCATACAAAAATGTCTTGTTTCTTTTTAGTTTGTATTATTGTATAAATATTAAATATGTAGTAGGGATAAAAATGAAAGCCAGTGCATACTGTTTTTATCTTTATTATATATTGTCCTGCCAGCCAGGAGTGACAGTGACCTCGTGTTTTGTTTGCAGGGTTATCAGGGACTTAGAATCGATATGTCACTTGTGTATTGATCCTATCCACAGGATAGGATTAATACACGAGTGATCTATTTTCACAATAGCTCAGATGGAGTGTACAAGTTAATGTTTTACTTAACAATTGTAAACAAGGCACAATGTCACTGTCTTTCTTGGTTGGCACAACAGTAGATATTTTTACTGTATATATATATACCAACATATGTTTGAGAGTCGTTTTGAGTGAAAGGAGCACCCTTCCTGATTTTTTTCTTAACTAAACATATATGTACGACAGGATCCAGGCTGTCAGGGAGAGTATTGTTTTAAGGGTGCTCATGTATGTATGTACTGTATGTATGGCTGGATACCCTTCTGTAAGTTGTAACAGGATTATAGAAAATAAAAAAAATAAAAATAAAAAAAAAAAAAAATAAAAAAAAAAAAAAAAAAGACGATCACATTTTTGCAATCAAAATATTTGTTTATCTGGATCTTTGAGAGCAGAGCCCCTTCATTTTTTTTTATTTAAAACATGGTAAATTTTTTCATGTCTGCATAAATGCTTTATAGGGTAGGTTATAAAAAAAATCAGAATTAGATTTTAAGAAATCATCAAATGGGTCTATAGTAATAAACTGTTGTATCAATTCAAGACACCAGTTTCAGTGTGAGGGCTTTAGCTAATGGAGTAGGGTTGGTACTGAGGGCAATAACGAAAACCCTATTGCATAACATCATATTTATCACAAATTCAGACTTTCTGTTACTTTTTAGCTCACCTGAGCGGAATTCGCAAGGTGAGATATTGTGTTCAGTCATTGTCCATCGTGCGTAAACTTTTTCTTTAAACAACATCTATCCTGAACCACTGGTCCAAATTTCATATTACTTCACATGAATGCTACCCATGATGCCCTCTTTTTAAATTTCATAAATGGTTCTGCTCCACGTAACAGGAGGATCGCCAGAGCTCCAGATAAGAAATCTTTTAAACGACATCTCCTTAACCACTGACCCAAATTATAAATAATTTTACAGAATTGTTCCTCATAATACCAAGATTGCACAAATGGTTATGCTCTGCTGAACATGAAGGGCTGCCAGAGCTCCAGATAAGAAATACCTTTAAACAGCATTTCCTCCTGAACCACTTGTCCAAATTCAAAGTAATTTCTCAAGATTGTTCCTCATGATACCTTCTAATGGTTCCAGTCCACTGAACAAACGGGCTGCCAGAGCTCTAGATAAGAAGATAAGAAATGTATTTAAACAACATTTCCTCCTGAACATTTTTTCCGAATTTCATATAACTTCACATGAATTTTCCCCATGATGCCCTCTTTCAAAATTGCATAAATGGTTCCGCTCCACGAGCAGGAGGCTCCAGAGCTCTAGATGAGAAATTTTATAAACTACATTTCCTCCTGAACCACTGACCCAAATTCAAATTAATTACACAGAATTGTTCCTCATAATACCCACTACTAAATTGCACAAATGGTCACACTCCGCTGAACAAAGGGCTGACAGAGCTCCAGATAAGAAATACCTTTAAACAGCCTTTAAACGGCCTCTGGTCCAAATTTAAAATAATTTCACAGAATTGTTCCTCATGATGCCTTCTATTAAACTTGCACAGGTGGATCCTGTCCGCTGAACAAAGGGGCTGCCAGAGCTATAACTTCACATGAATGGTCCCCATCATGCTGTCTCAAAAAATAGTAAAAATGGTTCTGCTCCATCCAGCAGAACGGCTGCGAGAGCTCCAGATAAGAAATCTTTTAAACTACATCTCCTTCTGAACCACTAACACATATTCGAAATAATTTCGCAGAAATGTTCCTCATGATGCACTCTCGCAATATTTTACAAATGGTTCCACTCCACTGATCAAAGGGGCTGCCAGAGCTCTATATGAGAAATTTCTTTAAACCAAATCTTCTACTGAACCACTAAGTCCAAATTAAAAATATTATAGGAATCTTGTAAGGGAGACAAATCTTGCTAATGTGGCTGTTTTGAATGTAGAGAGGTTTTCTGATTCTGGGAAGATTGATTTTTCCATACAGCTGGCTTCATTGTCCATTATATGAACCGCGATCTGTGAAAACCTGCCTTAATGACATTTAGGACTTTTTGTATAAAAATCATTTGAAAAACACCAAAAATTAAGAAATTTGACATGTTTATATATTGCTTTAAAATCTATTAAGGTGGATAGTAGAATGAAACTGGCAATGACATAGAACCACAAAAAGCCTAAACCCACCCGGTCGGTACTGGTACAGCCATGGAACACGGCCACAAAAACATTATTTAAGAAGCCCCCGTTGTGTAGTGGATAAGCGCTATGCCTTGTAAACCAGGGGTCGCAGGTTCGATTCCCGGCTTCTCCATAGAACCACTTTCGGTTGAGCCTTCGGGAGTTCCCGTCATATAATAAACACACAAATCATAAACCCTCCTGGCCCAGTACTGGTTTCTACCCGTGGAAAAGCCACAAAAAGTTTTTTTTTTTTTAATCCTCATTAAACTTCTTCGTGTGAAGCCGCCGTGGCGTTGGGGATAAACCTATGTCTTGTAAACCAGAGGTCGCAGGTTTGATTCCCGGCTTCTCCATAAAACAACTTTCGGTTGAGCCTTTGGGAGTTCCCGTCATATAATAAACTCACAAATCATAAACCCTCCCGGCTCAGTACTGGTTTCTACCCATGGAAAAGCCACAAAAAGTTTTTTTTTTATTAAACTTCTTATTATCTTGCCATATGTTTCCATGGCAACAACTTGACCTTAGCAATTGTCAGACCTTTAAAAGTATGGTTAGCCATTTTCAGATCATGCAAACGTTTTGCAAAACTGAATTGATGTCAACTTTTCTGCAAATTCGATTGCATATATGCTAAGGATAATAAAAAAAAGTATGTGAGCAAGAAATGACATGTTTTACATGCACCTGACATACCCGCAAATCAGGAAGTTCACTTTGACGTTATTAGTAACGCCATGACGTTTCTAACGCTGCGTGTTAAAGTTTAGACAGTGTATAGTTTCAAAAGACCATATCTCCATGAATATTAGAGATAACTTCATAAAATTTGCAGCATAAGTTTTTAACACTTCGTAGATTAAGTGTGTGTAATTACTAAATTTTGACGACTTCTTCATTAAGGCTGGTTTTCACAGATTGTGGCTCATATGTTTTAAGGTGTAACAGATAGACTTTCCTAATAAATGTGTACTTTAGTTTTTGTTTATTGCATTTATCATAGCAAACATTGCAGACGCTGATGAAATGCAGCAAACTACCAAACTACCCTTTAGGGGTTTCCAGTATACAAATGATTTATTCCCAATAATCAGACAAGTTCAATCGAGTAGTGACCCTGGGTCTGAAACCACTAGGCCTAGAGCATTGATATTATGTTTCTAGCATCATCTCGTGAGCCTCTACCAAGTTAGTTCAAATTATGCCCCTGGCGGCCAAATATGACCCCGCCGCGGATGTCACTGTTTTATTTGTTGAAGTTCTACATCCTATTAATTTTGTCAACATAGCCCATGCTAAGTCTTAATGAAACTGCTGAATTATCAAAACTCATAACAGGACTTTGAGAGGAGCTATGCTCTCCTATACCTATATAAATAGTCATTCTCAGGTGAGCGATCCAGGGCCCAAGGGCTCTCTTGTTTCTTTAATGATCTAAACAAACGCATAAAATTCAATATTTACAGAATGTTGATAGGAAGTATAACAATTTATTTGCAACTTCTTTCTTATGTATGTTGTTTCTCTTTCAGAATACTAAATGGAAGACGTGATCACTTGATGTTGGTAGCCATTCTACAAAGACAGATGTGATAAATCCAGAACTCTTATGACATTCCATGCTTATTTAATATATATGGTTTCCTTGTGGTTGTAATCAGATATGTTTGCAAGTCCACGTAGCGCATTCCGTAACATGTCTGACTGCAGATACGTGTCTGACTGCAAATCCAGGGTTTGTGAGCTTGATCCTGGCCCAGTCACATACTTTCGTGGAGATTGATCATGAAATAATTTCTATGGCTATTCTCCTCCCTTCCACTGATTCAGAAAGCTTACCAGGAAAAGTGTGGTTCGGTGAACTGACTATCCAAACATGACCATAGCTTTTAACTGGGATGTTAAGCATCAAACCAAACAAACAAATAATCAGATATAATCATATGCATCATATGTAGTTGTAAGCCATTGTAGTTCTTAATGTTTTTATACCCCCCGCAAACTTTGTTTGTGGTGGGCATACTGTTTTCAACTTGTCTGTCGGTCTGTGCGTCAGTCTGTGACATTTTGTTTCCTTATTATCTTGAAAAGTCATTGCTGGAAATCCCATCAAACTTTGCAAACATATTTATATACTCAGAAGAAAAAGTTTAGTCATTACAGACACTGTGTGCAATAATTTTGTAAGACAGTCTTAATATTGACAAAAACCTTACTAAAAATAAAATTCATGTAATGTCTTACAAATACGAACATTTTCAACAAAACACTCCGAAAATATACCCATTTTCTTCATAAAAATACACAAAGTGGTCAATATTAAAATTCAAATTTCATAACTCAAAAATCAGTTTAGCGCCCCTCAGACGATTTCTGGTAGTACAGACGGAAATTCTCCTATCTGTTGCATGACTAAAGAATTTTTAAGAAGTTTCCAAGCGGCAATGAAGCGATTACGTCATGTTGACGTCACTATGACCCGAACTACAAATGGCGTCGTTATCCGTGGTCTCCCCAACGGAGGCTTGTCATTTTTACTGCCAGGCCGTTGAACACGTGTTTGCAAACGATAAATTGTTTGTTCACTGCATCCAAAACTGCGTGTTACGTCAGCAACACTTGTACCTGTTTCAAGACGTCAAAACGCGGTATTTCTATAATTTGTAGATAGTCTGACCGGCGAATAAAGCTTGCTAGCACTGGATTTTCTCCGGATTATTGCAATAGGTACAACTCTCTTTCAATATCTAACAGTATATGAGAAAATAACCCTGCCAGTTTACCGCAGCACGTGCACATCGTGCATTTTGAAATTTGGTCGATACAGTCTAATAGAGACATTATTTGTCACGCAATGAACAGGTAAATGTAACGTTACGATAATACAACTCATGTAAAAAATTTGATAATGATATATGCAGAATTGTTGATTTATTGAGAAAACATAAATACTGACTAAACTTTTTCTCCTGAGTATATATACAAGACAAATAATTTAAACAAAAAAGTAAGGGCTAGGGGCCAATTCTATAAGAGTTATTTCCCTTTGTAGTTCTAAATGGTTTTTTATATAGGGGCTTATGCTTATGATATTATAGTCCATACACGGGCCGATCAACTCCTACCACAACTTTTGATGGAGCAACTTGATACTTCGCCTATACAATGTAGACACATTGATCATTGCATGAAGGAGTTTGGTTCAAAAAGATTTTTTTGACAAAATGACAGCTATGAGAACTTAGACAATTTTTCCGTTATATGACTTTTGTATATGCATAGATTAGATAGTGCATCCATGGGCCGATCAACTCCTACCACAGCTTTTGATTTTTGACAAAATTACAGCTATGAGAACTTAGACAATTTTTCCCTAATATAGCTTTTGTATATGCATAGATAGTGCCTTCATGGGCCAATCAACTCCTACCACAGCTTTTGATGGAGCAATTTTGATACTTTGCCTATACAATGTAGACGCATTGAACATATGCATGAAGGAGTTTGGTTCAAAAAAGTTGACAAAATGACAGCTATGAGAACTTAGACAATTTTTCCATAATATGGCTTTTGTTTATGCATAGATTAGATAGTGCATCCATGGGCTGATCAACTCCTACCACAGCTTTCGATTTAGCAATTTGATACTTTACTTATACAATATAGACATATTGAACATATGCATGAAGGAGTTTGGTTTAAAAAAATAATTTTTGACAAAATAACAGCTAGGAGAACATAGACAGTTTTTCCCTAATATGGCCTTTGTATATGCATAGATAGTGCCTTCATGGGCCGATTTTGCACAGGTTTTTCAGCAGTTATAGATCTTTGAGAACCTAAGAAAAATGTAAATAAATCTGAGTTATCAAAATCATGACTTGCATAAGCTAAGCCCACCAATGTATTGATTTCTGACTATATACAATTGATGCATTCTTTTAAGGTGGACATTATACAGTTATGCATTCTTTTGAGGTTTACATCAGGATTTGTCAACCCGAGAACAGTAATGTTCACCAAGGTGAACGTCACTTTTGAGGGTTGAATAATCCTGATGTTAACCGAAAAAGAATGCACCAATTGTTTTGTTATGACACTGTCTCTTTTTATCTAGTTTTATTTAAAGTATTTTCATATTTACAAATTTTCTAAAGTCAGATGTTCCTAATGCATTTTAACCCATATATGCCTAGCGTCCTTTTTATGGGACAGAGGCAAATAGTGCATACACAGATCAGACCTCACAGAATGCCGCGTCTGATATCAGCGTCTCCACTGTTTGCTTGCATAAGTTTTTATCAAAACTTGAATGAAAACGAAAGATACAACCTAGCATCCCTTAAAACAGAAATGGACTGTTCCAATTGATAACGGTGGGAAATTCCATTGGGCATAAATGGGTTAAATGCTGTTCTCATAAAATGAACAAATTCTGATTAGTGAATTCAACACATTTTACTTGTGAAATATACATAAGAAATAAGTCAGTGTTGCAATATCTATCTTTAGCTGTCAGGTAGCAGTGACAAAAATCATGTAACATGGGCTAGATTAAGTTCAATATATTTTAGCTCTCTGTCAGCACTGACATAAAAAAAGTTAACCTGTCCTTACCTCATCTCTGTTTGACATCAAGATCTGTCACAAACAGTGCAAGCTAGTTTCAGCCAATCAGAGGAGGTCTTTTATAGGAGTCATATAACAACAATTATTGGCTGCAAAAATGTCAGTTATGAGTCTCAGATCTAAATTCTTGTCCTGTTGACTATATTTCATATCTAGTTTGTGTGTTTTTTCTCCGCCGGTACAGTTACAGTAAAATCTGCCACTCTCAAAAAGACCAAAAATTGGTTTTGAAGAACAATTATCGCTTCATTAAGCTACCAATCATTATTAAGATCTTTGTTTTGTCTATTTTTGAGTGGCCGTTTTACACAGGTTTTACTGTAGTTGATAACATTTGAGTGGCATCATGGCGAAATCGACAAAGGGACATATAGCTTAGTTAATATTTATATCAACTTGGGCATCTGCCTTGTCTGAACAGAGGCTTTACTGTGTGCTAAAGCTCTATAAAATCTTAACTCTTTCCTTTGCTACGTCGACTTGTCATCTATTTAATAGCCTATGCAAACAGTTTGGATGGACCAAAATCAGGACAATATGTCAGTCCTGATCTGGATCTAAAACTTTTGACACTCTGATAGTCTTCCTGTGAGAACTTTTTGAAAGAGTTAATTTTGAAAAAAGTCAGCAAATGACAACAATGTAATGAAAAATTACCCAGTATGCAAAGAGTTAAGGGGGATAAGGAAGACTGTTAAGGCCAGGTGGATGGCCAGGCTGGTCTTAGTATTCACTAGGTGTACATGCAGTTTTGTTTGGTTTGTAATGTTGTGGCTTATTTATAGAGGATATTCCATGGGTGCTCATGTTTTATTGAATTTATTAAATGAGTTGGGGAAAAAGCGATAAAATGCGAGGCTTGCAAGCATTTTATCTCTTTTTTGCAATGAGTTTAATAAATTCAATAATACTGGGCATGAATGTTAGATTCTATTTTCATATGACATTAAAAATATTTTGAAGTCTCATTTTCGGCGTGAAAACTATAGGATTTTAACCCTGCGTTTAAAACTTAAAAGCATCATTTCATAACATTTCCTGAAAAAGTGTTAACCACTAGTGATTTATAGATAATAATGCATTGCGCCATTTCACTCCCAGGTGCGACGTCATATGATAAATTACCATAGAATCGCTGGCAGCGTGGAAAACAGTGTGGATCCTGATCAGATGGCCTCTTGTGAAGTCAGCTGATCTGGATGTACACTGTTCTGAACAGAGAAAATAATCAGGTTAAGCAGATTGAACAAGTTTAAACCATACAGGACACAACTTGGCAGTGCCATTGTTATACATGTATGTTGTTTTTGATATTGTTTACAGTTGTATGTGCGATAAAAATACAAACTTAAAAAATGTCTTTGATATGCTTTCATCTGTTTATACAGAGCCACTTTAGAATCTATCTGACAATTCATCTGAACCATACCTTCAGTTGCTAGAAATGTTTTAAACAGGTTATTGCTGCTACATGTTGAGTACCTCTAACTTGTTTCTAATGTATTAGCAATATGTTGGCAAACCCTGAAAGTTTTATGCATATGCAAAATTTAGGGACGGATTCGCCGTATGAAACTGTTTACCACCGTATTGTAGCGTGTTCTATCACTAACTTATTCAGGGTACACCAACATAATTGCTGAATTTTGCAAATGTCAGTATACGTTGATGCTATACGTTGTAGTTTGACAGTGCCTTTACTTTGCATGCGCAACAACATGTATGCTTTCATACGGAGCCCAAGAAGTGACACTCAACTCTTTTTATTATTACGTTATATGGACATAATATGATATATTGAAATAATAACAATATATTGATATATTATTACAAAAATCAAAATAATATTATGATATATTGACATTTTATTTTGGTATAACTACGGAAGCGTATATACGCCACCACTTGCTACTTAAATCCGACAGAAAAAGACTGTTTTTCGCGCTAAATATTTATTTTTTCTGGCGTTAATATCTACCTTTTCGATATGTTTTACTTGAAAAAGCTAATAAACAACACGGCAAGATGCATAAAGTTATTGCAATGTGCTATTATTATGTCGCAATGTCTTGATATTTCCGCTTATTGTTACATAATTATAAATCCTTCGATAAAATGTTCATGCAATTCGAAAAGAATTCGCTACTAAACAATTCATTAAAGCTCTTTGCTAGAAGAGTTTTAGCTGCCTACGCCACACCTTAAGTACTCTGAGGCTGTTGAAAACGGGAGGTCTGACGATGGTCGAAAAAAGGATTTTTCTGAATCAAAAGGTAAGTATTTAATTATTTCAAAGTGTTTTTATAGTAGTATATATCTCTTAATACAGATTAGGTGACTTACGGAACAGTTTCATATATATTAACTGTGCACATCACAGATTTTTGATAATTGTTTTGCCTCCACGTGCCACGTGGCGTGGTGGTTTAAGGAACGTTTCAAAGGTGTGTGCAGGTGAGTGTCTTTATAATTATGACTAGAATTCACCTTGACTAGCACATTATAAATTAAGTTAGGTGCGTTGTTGTAGGGCTATTTTGAACCGTAATTTTTTTACACTTCGTAAATTTCAGGCCGAAGAATTGGTACCAATTCTCACATCGCGTGAATAATTGGTACCAATACGTCACAGATTTCATACCAATATTTTTCATTTGTGAGAAATATATGCTCGTAGTCTAATTTCTAATTGCAATCATGCAAATTCCTCACATAGATAAAGTACCCCACAAAGCTGCTGCATTCTACAGTGGCACGCATACCATAGTTGAAGTTGCAGACAACTATATATCTAAATGAGATTCTTCATATGTGTGAATTATTGGTACCAATTCTTCTCATGTGTGAGGAATTTGTTTCAATTCTTCACATGCGTGAGGAACTGGTACCGATTCTTTACATGTAAGAGGAATTGGTACCAATTATACACATGTAAGATGAATTGGTAACACATTTTCACACATGTAAGAGGAATTGGTACCAATTTTTATACATGAAAGAGGAATTAGTACCAATTATTTACACTAGAATTCCAAGAATTTGATGTGTTGCCTGGCCAAACAGAAGTCAAACAAGGCAAATTTGTCAAGTTTATATCGAAGGGTTGTTTTGGAAAAACTTATAACTCACAAAACATAAATCCCGTTTGTCCAACCCCTAAGTTCACCTTGGGTAGGGGGTGTCTGCGAGCAAAATATTTGTGCATTCATGATTCCCTTTAATTTGATATGCAACATGACCATGTTCTGAAAAAGTTGAATTTTGATCTTTTGACCCCGTACCCTAGGGTCCTTGGGGAGGGGGTCTGCCTGCAAAATATTTGCTACCATCTTGCTGCATTCATGATTCCCTTTAATTTGATATGCACATGACCATGTTCTGAAAAAAGTGACTTTTGACCTATTGACTGGGTTAGGTGCGGGGGGGGGGGGCTGCTTGCAAAATATTTGCTACCATGTTGCTGCATTTCGTGATTCCATTTAATTTTATATGCAATATGACCTTGTTCTGAAAAAAGTTGAATTTTGACCTACTTACCCCATCCTAGGGTGGTGTGGAGGATCGGGAGTGTCTGCGTGCAAATGTTTTGCTACCATGTTGCTGCATTCGTGATTCTTTTTAATTTGATATGTAACATGACCATGTGCTGAAAAAGTTAAATTATGACCTAGTGAACCCATCCCAAGGGTCGGGGGCGGGGGAAGTTGGGCAGATGTCCGCGGGCAAAACATTTGCTACCATGTTCCTGCCTTCTTGATTCTCTTTAATTTGATGTGTAAAATGACCATGTTCGAAAAAAGTTGAATTATGACCTACTGACCCCATCCAGAGGGCCGGGGGTGTAGGGAGGGGTCTGCGGGCAAAATATTTGCTACCACGTTGCTGCATTTGTGATTCTTGATATGCAACATGACCATGTTCGGAAAAAGTTGAATTTTGACCTACTGACCCCATCCCCAGGATCGGGGGGAGGGGGAATAGGGGTCTCCAGGCAAATATTTGCTACCTTGCTGCTGCATTTTGTGATTCGCTTTAAATTGATATGCAACATGACCATGCTCTGAAAAAGTTGAATTTTGATCTATTGACCCCATCCCAAATACCGGGGGTGTCTGCGAGCAAAATATTTACAGCCATGTTGCTGCATTCGTGATTCTCTTTTATGACCTCGGACAGTCTTAATGAAGGATTGCTCATAAAAATGACATGAGAAAAATTTAAAAGAAAACGATATTTTTTCTATGAAAAAGATAGTAGGTTCAACCCTAGACTTATTGGTTGCTGCATTTGTGATTCTCTTTAATTTAATACGGACCCCGTCCCTAGGGTCGGGGGGGGGGGGGGGGGGTAGGGGGTCTGCGGGCAAAATATTTGCTACCATGTTGGTGCATTCTTGATTCTCTTTTATTTGATATGTAACATAACCATGTTCTGAAAAAGTTAAATTTTGACCAACTGACCCCATCCACAGGGTTTTGGGGTGTAGGGGGTCTGAGGGCTTATTTGCTATCACGTTGCTGCATTTGTGTTTCTCTTTAATTTGATATGCAACGTGACCATGTTCTGAAAAAGTTAAATTTTGACCTTTTGACCCCACCCTCTAAGTCCGCAGGGGGCGAAACACAGGCCTTCGATAGAAAATCATGTTTGATATGTTTCGTATTTATTGTACCTCTGTCTGCATGCCAAATTCCCGAAAAATATTGAGTTTTTGCGAAATCTAAATATTTGACCTTTAACCTAACTAAGGGGTCAGGGGGTGGGGTAAATTTTTTTATCACTGTCATCCTTAACTACAGGCACTGAGTAATTATTGCCTATAGCGAGAAGTTGTCAGATATTGTAGTTTTGGAGAAATGTGAAGTTTATACCACATAAAAGGCCACTTTAGCTTTTGTATTAGCCGAAACCTAAGTCAAAAAAGGGCCATAACTCAGTCAGAAATTTGCATATGACATCCAATTTCGAATTTGACCTGTATGTTATGATGCTTTACCCTTCCGTAAATTTTGGAAGAAATTGTTGCATCCCTTCAAAAATTATTGACCGTAAACCACAAATTGACAATTTAGCCAAAATCTAAGTCAAAAAAGGACATGACTCAGTACAAATTTTGCAGATTTCCCCTTTTTTCGAACTTGACCTGTATTTATTATGCTTGACGCTTCTGTAAAGTTTGAATGAAATTGATGCATCACTTCAAGAGTTATCGATCTGAAACCAAAAGTGTGACGCCGCGGACGACGACGACGTCGGAGTCATGATCCCTATGTGTCATCCCTGCATCGCAGGCGACACAATAAAAACCAGGTCACAGATTCGACGAATACTTAGCTATTCTTTCCATGCCAGAAATCATCAATAAATTATTCACATGTGTAAGGATTTTGTACCATTTTTCACATGTATGAGGATTAGCTGGCGATTCTTCATATCTGATAAAAAAAAGTAACACCAGTTCTGCAAAGGTGTAACACATTTTTTTTATTTTTATTCACACGTCAGAAATCATCAACGTGACTTTGTGAAGTTGACCATACGAAATGATAAATTTACAGTTCAACAAGGCTATCTTTGAATAGAGCTACTCCGTAGCTGTATTGGGAGGAAACCTACGAATAGTCTAAGAATACAGCTACTGCGTAGCCTAAGAAAACCCCTACTGTAACGTACGATTATACCTTAGTTGTATACATATCTAGAAACATAACATGTTATCACTGAATACAGCTATCCTTGCTTAAAATTATTGGTTTACTCTTACTTTAATCAAACTTTATAGTAGCTATTATGTGGGACAGTGTTGCCTTGGTTACAGCATTCCCCAAACCAATAAACTTTTTGTTCTTTCCCTTTCTCTCTATACTGCCTGAAGTCCTCAAAAGCGTTATCGGTAGGTACTCGTACTTTGTACACACTGGGTAGCAGGATGAAAAAAATGTAAGAAAGCAAAGATCATGAATCGATACACGCCTGACCAAGGGCACCAAAAGAGAACTTGACAAAACACAAAAAGCTTCACATACAAGCAAACCAAGAGGTTAGCCATTTCTCAGCATATGTCCACGAGGCTACAATGAGCAGACAAGAACGCATTACAAACATGAAACATAAATAATGATCAAAAAAAGAAGCACCGCCTTGGAACGGTCACTAAAAACTATTTTTACTGCAGGGCTTAAACAAGTTTCACAGTACCATCCTCGTCCCTAATGTGGAACAAGGCACATAGATGGTTGGTTTGCATGAAAGACCTCTAACTGATCCATGATATATCTACTAAAACATATAAATTAAGATAAAAAAGAGGTAAAGCAAAGACAAGGACTCAACAGTACATAAAACTGAATACAGGAGCAATAGAAATCAAATAGTTAAACTCTGGTGGGCCTGACAACAGCCAAAGCATCACGCCCCAACCATCTCACCCATAGATAAGTCTTTAAGTCCAAACTGTCGTAAAGGCATACACCTAACCATATTTACATTACCGTAGGATTCTTAAACCTGCACAAGGGGTGTCTTTCCCTGCACAGGGGGCATCTACTTAACGATTCGAAGGACGGCCCTATTTTCTAGTGAAAAATATAGCTTACATACGTTATAAATATATTAAGCAATAGCTTTAATAGTTGCAATTCTTCTTCGATTATAGCGACTCAAACGCAAAAGCTGTATTCATACATTGGCTTATCAAGTATCTCAATTCGAAGGTAGCCATTTTCGGTACGACCGTGCCTAATTAAAATTATATCTTATTTCTCCCTAAATCATATGCTATTGGTACTTAAAGAACTGCATTAGTGACAAAAAGCTTAAAATCTAATTCTAGTATAGCGGCCATATTCGATATTGTCATTTGGCTGCATCAAACACTACTCGATTACCTGATGCCCACTAATATCAGCTTGACGTGTTAATATGAAACATTAAACAGATGACCACCCTGGTGATCGTATTTTTTATTACATCTTTGAACCTCTATAATGTCTAGATGCAACTAACAAAATGCCAACATTATACGACTGGAAGTTGGAATATAAAATATGAAAATCGATTGTTTTTCAAAATGACCACCATAGCAGTTATTTTGTGAAACCCTGTTATCATTAAATTATATTCTTATATTACTAAATAAATACCTATGCACATTTGGTTGAAATCCATTAAACGGTTCATACGTTAAAGCGTTGCCAAAAAGCTACACTCACGCTGACAGGACCTTTACCATTCTCAAAGTTGGACAGGATTCCCACTAACAAGGATCCACTGTGTACTTAAGTGTCTGTCAGTGCAAGGGTCGCGGACTGATGGGAGGCATCGATATTATGAATACATTTTCTCATGTTTTACCCATTTTGTAATATCTTTATATTCATATTTTACTGTAAAGCTACCTTATATTTATGCATGCTAATATGACCTGAGCTTGCACATGTTATAATATTATGTTATTTCTGAAATAAAATAATAAATAACTTAGATAACTCTTAAATTGGTGAAACAAAGACTTATTTAATACTACTAAACAGTTGTTATATTTTGTAGGTGATTGACTTTGTGTTTACTACTGGTAGTGTGGATGCAGTGTTCGCAGAGCCTGGTAAAATACAAGTAGAACAGAATTTGTTTGGTACTATTTTACACACCGCTACATCAATACAGACATCCTGTTAACTGTGCACCATATATCAATCGGTGTCAGAACATTCCAACTACGAATATCAACGAGACACAATTCGTGTTGCTGACAATGTCAAAGTTCCATCAGAGCTGATGTATCCAAAATAATGAAATTGCACAGTTTTGTTTACGTTTGTTATGGTTATAGATCTTTATGGATACAATATATGGTGTGAGAGTACAATGGAAAACAGTAAGACTTATTTCAAAGACTTAAATCTAAGACAATGGATCTATATTGAAAACGACTTTGTGGTACATATGGATAGTTATTACAATTTCCTTCCATATGGGTTTCCCATTCATGGTGCTAAAGATTGGTTCTCCAGGAAGATACTGTGGGGCTCAGACTTTTAATACCAAAAACATCCAAAGTATGTGACAAGACTGTATTACGATTACAAGCACAAAAAGCAAATCAGGAGAATCTCAAGGAGGATAAGAAGAGAGGATGGCACAGAAAACTCGCTAGTGAAAGACATTCGAATTCTACTAAGATATCAACATGATGATAAAGTTGCAGGATCAAGAAGCTTTTCTTTATGTCGTTCTTCTGCAAATCAGCTAAAAGAAGCATTGTGGAGCTGTGTAATGCGCATTTTAGCAGAAAAAATCTAGTAAATGAGATAACATTTTATAGTGATAGCTACGGCCATCATGGTTATGTATCTAAAATGTTATAAAAATCACTTAGACATATTCTGTAGTAACTGGAACTGTCACATAATCAGGACCAAGAACAACAGTGACGTGCAGTCTGGAACACAAGGTGTTATATATTATTAATCCATTGTACTCTACTACTCTAGTGACTACTTCTTAGTACAATCGTGTACAATGGGTGAATGTAATGAGTCAATGATATGCGTGATGATCAGTATTGCTGATTGTCCCATACAATAATTGTGATGATCAGTTTTAGGATGAGAAGCAGAAGTATTAGAGATGGTTCTACTTCCTCAGTCGGCAGAGGATAATGAATTACTTTTTAAGGCATAACTTGTAGAGTTTTAGGACACAAGCCAGTATCTGATATATCCAGCAGGCTTATATGTCATTTATGTGGCTTATTTTATCTATTTTGTGTTTCTATGATAAAGGTATAGGTTATATTTTGTATAGGTTATATAATATACATTCTCAGCTCCCTTGTAAATATTTTATAACCAGTACATAACATAATATGTATAGCCTTGACCCAGCTGTTTCCTATGGTTGTGTCACACTGGATTTAGACTTTGAAATATACATATATTATGTTGCATTTTATTGAACTTTCAGAATAGAAGGGTTTCTAGTTTGACAGTTTTTAAGCTCAGATAAAATAAATATTCTAAGATGTATATTGTTACTCAGTTTCCCTAAAACGAACATGTAATTGTGTTTGACATGGTTTCTATGAGGTTATAATCATGTGAACAAAATGATCCTCCATGAGCATCCTAGATCCGATGCCATTGAATGGCCCAAGAGCTCAGAATATTCATTGAAGTCATTTCTATTCTAGCCATGTATACATTCATATTTTAATGCATTACACTTAGCATTCAGTTAAGACTCAGACAACCAGTACATTCACGATCTGGCAGGAGTCTATTCTTAGCTTTCTTTATACAGGCAACAAGGCTCTCCTGATTAGACTGTGTAAATGCATAAGCATATTGGACAGTTCTCTTTGTGCAAAAACATACCTTTTCTTCAATTTATGATTTTGCTCACACGCCAAAAATGTTTCTGATACTTTATTGATATTTGAGAAAAGAACTCAGTTAACAAGCATCATATAGCATTGGCTTAAGAAAAGCTATCTTTGGAGTTCCTGTCAATTTCATGAACCATTAAAAAATAAAGATAAGTTATGAAAATAGATTCTGCGACCGTTTCTGAACTTCTTAAGTTATAAACTCTTATTAATAGAGGCAAACATTGAGTATGACTTGGAAATGCCACAATCACACATTGTATACCAAACTAGGGTAACGCGACGTCAAGAAGACAATTAAAGTAAAGCAGCAAACTCTCTCTTCCCCAGCGTGATAATAAAAAGGAGAATGGCACTGAATACTGCACAACATGGTTCAAGGAAGGGTATTTGTCTTTTCACCGCCATTTGGGGAATGGTCATCTCTAAGCTTATCTTCTGGCGTATATGTTCTTTTAAAGCATATACCTAGTATTTTACGAACAAATATACCCACACAAACTGTTTGGACCCATGAAAGATTCCATTGGACCAGTTGGTAAAGTGTGCCTTTCCATCTGCATCTTTCGGAGGCTGGGCTGTCTGGGAGTTAAGAATAACGTTAAACACTGTAAGATAAATGTTATTATGTGACCATCCAAGTACATACATGTGACAAAAAGCCTATTGTCATCTTCACCCCATAGGCAATTATTATGAGGGATATGAACATTAATGAGACTAAAAAGAAAAAGAGACCACCTAACGAGTTTTAGACAGATTTTAAGATTATCTGACATTGATCATTGACCACAAAGTCATATTGGTAATCTAAATAGCATTCATTGTGCCAAATATTTTAATATTTAAAATACCCTGAATCTAAAAATGAAAGGATTTAACTTTATGTGACCTTGTCATTTGACCCTGAACTAAATAACATAAGTAAGAAAGGGTGCAAAGATCAGCAATCCATACAATCAAGTACCACACCTAAAAATATATTGTCATCTACATCCCTATGCTATAGTTTTTCCAACTATGAAAATCACCTGTTTTAAATGAATAAGGAGTCCAAAGTGCGAGCACCAGTGACTAACAAGAGAGACTACAATATAACCACTGGTGCCCAACTCCATCACAAAGATTTTAAACAATTCACCAATAGGTCATCATGAAACAATTCGGATAACAGTAGACAGTTAAATTAATTTATTTAACATTTTATCGGTTATAATGTCAAATATATGCTTTAATTGTTTGAATACTGCCAGATGTATTCCCACTTCGAATTTCTTAGTTTTATATCGTTTCGGATGAAAAAAAACAACAACACAAACTTAATTGCTGCATTTTTTCACAGCATTGTGGCGGTTTAGACAGCGATCAGAGTTTTGATATCCCTGTCTCTTTAAGACGATGTCAAATATTGGACTTTGAGTTAGTCATGGTTTGGCTATGATAGTCACAGTATGGCTAAGAGAATTTAACTGCAGAGTTAACCCAGCTTTTCACTACATATGTTTTATATTGTTCCTTTTCCCATAATTTTAGCTGAATTACTCAATACTATGAGTAAATTCATATTATTGAATAAAAAAACTGTTTTGCATTTTATAAAAAGTAACGTCTTAAGTGGCAAAAAAACTAATGTATCAACAAGGCAAGTCACGTTCTGACTCTTTTAAGAAATTTAATTATCATGCAAAGTTTCTGGACCATCACAAAATGACGTTATTAAAAGTAACGTGCATAGAGGTGATCATAATTAAGTGTTGTCAGAATGACATAATATTTTGCTCTGGATAAGGCGTTTTTAAAACCTACACATTTCTCATGCTTTCGCGCATTTCTCATGTTTCTGTGCGCTAGGACTGGAATGTTCAAAATGCATTTTTTTCCAAAATTTTCAAGCAAAAATTTCTAAATGTAATAATCTGGTTATAGCGATTAAACATGCTTTACTGCTACATTACCATCTTATAGGCTCCTGGGATTCTCAAACGCCTTGCTTTACACTTTCAGGTTCCAGCACCACCTTTGGGCCAAACAGATGTTAATGCATAGAAAATCCCTATATTACTATACCTTACGTGGAATCCCATATAAACTACCATAAATGAGCCACTTATATGGTTTCAGGGAATACTGCCGTTCCCACCCTCCTGACAAAATATAAGTCTGTACTTTCATTTACTTCTCTGCAACATGTTCGCTACACCTGTAGCAATGAGTTCAGCTGCCCACCACATTAGAATTAAAGTTACACTAATATTTACAGTGTATGTAGTTATTTCCTATATTGGATCACCTGCCAAAAATGTCAGATGATATATTGGCTGTGGCTAGCCTGCACTTTTTGGTCTGACTCATCTGAGTCTTTGCTGCTCAAAGATATATGCTAAGTACCAAATTTTCATAAGTAGAATTGTCCTGATTGCAAATAATTTCAGGTGATGAATTGCCAGGATTTTGTGTTTTGTGTCAAAAATAAATCAACCCATCAAGGGCTAATTACATCAAATGTAGTCTGCTCATGTTGCCTGCTGAAATGACCAGACTGCATCTACAACTTGCATTAGTCAGTAATGTCAGTAAATGTAGATAAATGCAGCAGTCAGCATTTTCAGATGCATTTTGCTGGCGCTCAAAGGGTTAACTTATCAAGGCTGAATGACAACTAGATCTATCTATCTTTTCAATAAACGAATGGTGGAACAATGAAATTGGAGAAAATGTCTATGATTCCCATGATACAATATTTACAACTGTTTGTACAAACATAGTCTAAATTTTACCTTAAAATAAAGCAAAGCAAGGGTGGCATCGTATAAAACCTTTCAACTTGTCATTGTTGTAGTTATCTCTTGACCAGACCAATCAAATATAACATATATTTTAATCAGTGGAAAGGTTACAGCAGTATCAGTGACAGTACAGCTGCCATCATGCTTTACTGATGTACATTGTTGTAGTAATCTCTGGACCAGAACCATCAAACAGAGCATAAATTTTAAAGTAGTGAAAATGTCACACCAGTAGCAGTGACAATTCAGCTGCCACCACTTTGGATGTAAAGCTATACTAATTTTACAGTGCATATAGTTATTTTCTATTTTTTGATCCCCTGCCAAAAACAAAACCAATTATGATTTTATGGCTTTGTGTGCTCTTTCTGTCTACCCGGTTGGCCCCTCTACAGCTGTATCTCTTTCAACTGCTGCACCGACTTTAATGCATTTTTATGAGATTCTTTGTGAAGACAATGGAAAGTTGGTTGTTCAAATATTTTTTCTCAAATCACTATTGTCTGTCTTGAAATTTGTGTGAAGCGGCATATTCCTGTTTGGTTTTATATTGAGTCACTTACCCCCATTTTACCACATGGAGTACAATACTCAATCAATATTAATGACCTTATATGACATTTGTTATGGAGTTACCCTAGTTGATTTTCTGGAATCTATCTGATTAACTTAAATACTCTATGCTTTAAACTGCAGCTATGGTATGAAATGATTTATTTCATGTTTGGATTTGTTTGACTTTGTGCATGTGTGTTTAAGCTTATACTGTCCCAGAAACAGCTTATGTCATATCGAGATACGCCATGTCTTAAAGTCTCATTTAACATCACAAAAAAGCTAGAAATTGAACCCAAAACCGTGGTTAATAAGGCTAGTGGTTCCTGGTGTGGATTTTTTAGTAATTATTTAGCTGAAAAGGGAGTAGCTGGTTGTTTTACTTTAATTGTATTGTGGCTCTCAGTGTTCTGTGTCTCTTCTTCGTAGTGCTGTGAATTGGTCTGAAGTCAGTGATTATGGCGTTTTCTAGGTATTCTCAGTTGCTGTGCATAAATGCAGAAATGTTTTCCTTCAAGCTGTCAGCTTAAAGATGGAAATCAGTGTCTATTTTAAGTTGCTTTGATAAGGTTACAAGGAAAACAGTATCAGGCAGTTTTAAAATGTCTTAAATAAACCGTGACATCTCCATAAAAACCGTTTGAAAACAGAGACGTTGTCTCAACCGGACAGCGACATTATATATTTTTTGCTTTTTTTAGCTTATGAGAACTTACAACAGATATGCACTAGAAATTCAATTCATTTCTTTTATGAATTAATAGAAACATGCTTCCAGATTTAAGTATTCTAATTTTCTAAATCCAGCCTATGAATACGCATTGACACAGTTGTTGCCAATAAATCACTATTATATCGTACTTGCTGAGTAAATAGCTTGGAATGCGATTTGCTAGCTGTCCGCTATCATTTTTATAACGATATCGATGATAAGGGATAAAAACAAAAGCGTTACAATGATTATTTTGACCTTATGAGTGTCCTGACATGTTTTCCATTAAAGTCTGTGATGTTGTCTTTAACGTTTTGTCATAGTTATAAGTGAAGTTCGTGATGGATAAGTGAAAATCTAAATATCGTTTTGAGCACCAGTGCACCGGTGCCCAAACTCCGTTACAATGATTTTCAAATTTTGACAAACAGGTCGTCATGAAACAGTTCGGATAACAGAGGGAGACAGCGAACTTACTTAACATCTTATCGGTAAGAAATGTCAAATATATGATTTAATTGTTTGAAAGCTGTCAGAAGTATTCCCTCTACGAATTTCTAAGTTGTATATCGTTTCTAACTGAAAAGCAACACCAATTTAATTGCTGCATTTAGCACAGAATTGTGACGGTTTGGACAGCGATCTGAGTTTTGATGTCACTGTCTCCTTAAGGCAATGTCACAGCTTGGACTTTGATATAGTCATGGTCTGGCTAAGAGAGTCACGTTATGGCTAAGACAGTTTAATTGCAGAGTAAATGCAATTTTTCACTACATTTGTTTATATTGTTCCTTTTCTCATAGCTTGGAGTTGAATAACTCACAACTATGGGTAATTAAATAAATAAATATCATTGAATAAAGCACTGTGTTGCATGATAAAAAAGTAATAACGTCTTAACTTGCACAAACTAATGTATTAACAAGCCAAATCACACGCTGGCTCTTTTAGAACTTTTTTATTTTCAAATACAGTTTCTGGGCCATCACAAAATGATCTTATCAAAAGTAACGTGCAAAGAGGTAAACATGATTAAGTGTTGTCAGAATGGCGTAAACTTTTGTTCTAGATTAGGCGTTTTTAAAAGCTATCAATTTCTCATGCTTTTGTGCATTTCTCATGCTTTTGTGCGCTAAGACAGGTAATACAAAAACTGAAATGTTTAAAACGCATTTTTGTCCAATTTTTCAAGCAAACATTTTTTAATGCAATAGTCTGATAAAAGCGATGAAACAGGGAGCGCAGTGGCTCAGTGGTAGAGTGCTTGACTCGATACCGAAGGGCCGCGGGTTCGAGCCTCACCGGCGTCACTGCGTTGTGTCCTTGAGCAAGAACATTAATCCTAGCTTAGTACTGGTTCAACCCAGGAAGACCCCTCCCTTTATAACTGAAAGATTGTTGATGGGACGTAAAGAATCAAATCAAACAAACAAAAGCGATGAAACATGCTTTACTGGTACATAAACATCGGATAGGCCTCTGGGGGTTCTAATATCTAATATATGCAGCAGACACCATTTTCAGATGTATTATCGCAGGCGCTATAAAAATTAACTTTTCAAGGATGAATGACAAATGCATATTGATCTGTTGTCCATCTTGATAATTTACCATTGATGGAACAATAAAAATTGGTGGAAATGGAAACTTTCCCATAATACAATATTTCAAATATTTGTGCAAGCATTATTCTAAATATAATCTAATGATAAAGCAAAGCATGGGCGGATTCATGTTAAACATTTCTACCTGTCATTGTTGTAGTTACATATGGACCAGAACAATCAAACAGAACATACATTTCAAACAATATAATGTTTACATCAGTAGCAGAGACAGTTCAGATGCCACACCATTGGATGTAAAGTTCACTAATTTTACAGCGTACATAGATATTACCTATTTATACTCCGACATTTATGCTTACGGGTATATAGTTTTTGTCTTTCTGTTCATTCATTCGTCCGTTGGTATGTTTGATTGTTCATAATTCGGTAACAACGACAACACTTTTGTTTAAAGTTTCTCAAATGGTGTGTATCTCAGTAGCCACTGATCAGAAAGCACTGATATTTGAAACATAGTTACCCTGGAGCGTCAGCAGTCACATCATGACTTCAAACCCCAGGACCTTACCCCTCGGTGAAGCTGGAGGTCAAAATATAGGACATCTTTAAAATGACAAAGTTTTTAGAAAGAGTTTCTCAAGTGGTACATATCTCTGTAAACCCATAGCATAAATCATTCATATTTTGACACTAGTAACCCTGTATGTTTGGTATTCACATCATGCTTCCAGATATAAGGGTCCCTGCTCCTGGGTGAGGCTGGAGGTTAAAATCTAGGGCATCTTAAAAAGTAATGTGTTTCTTTTCTGACTTACACAGATATCTAAGCTACCATTTGTTAGAAAGCATTCATGCTGTGGACAATTGGTACCATTTATAGTTGGTTTTGACTTGACGAATTCAGAGCCTTGGGTTGATGCCCCAGGGTGGGGCTAGAGGACAAAATCTAGATCATCTTATTTTTTTCTTTTATAGAATGATTTGTTTTAAGCAATAGGCTGACTATCTCTGTGTGACCTCATACGTTAGGGTTCATGACATAGAGTGGGGCTGGAGGTCAACATTTAGGTCACCTTCAAAGTGCTATTTTATTTTTTCTGACTTATGCATATATTTTATTAACCATTGATTAGAAAGCATTCACGGAATCATGCCCATCCCCTGGGGCTAAACCAGGGTAGTTGGAGTTCACAATCTAGAACAAGACACTCTTTTAAGTGTTTGATCCTCTGACGAAAAATTGCTTGATATTTGGCTTTGTTAGGGGTCTTTCATGCAAACCAAGCATCTATGCACGTCTGTTTGTTGATACCTTGTGGTCACCTGCTGGGAAAGGGCTGACCTCTTGGCTCTCGTTTGTAATGTCCAATTGTGACGTTGTCATTTTCCCATTGGTATCCTGGGTCAGGTGTGGTGCTTGATTGTATCAATTCCTGATCTTTGCCCTCTTTCTTACTTTGTGTGCTCCGTCCTTCTACCACATTCGACCATCCGCGACTGCATCTCTTTAAATTATTGTTTAGACTTTCGTGCAACTTTATGAGATTCTCTGTGAAGACAATGGAAAATTGGTGGTCCAAACATTTATTTCTCAAATCACTATTGTGCCACACCTGACCCAGGACACCACACGGGAAAGTAACTAAAATACACTTAAAATCACCAACAAGAGCCAAGAGGTCAGCCCTTTGCCAGCAGGTGCACACGAGGCAGCAATGAACAGACGCGAAAGCATGAGAAACACAAGACACAAAAACTCAAATGATCCACAAGAGAAGTACCGCCTTGAAACGGTCATACCCCCCCCCCCGATCTGATGCTCCTTTCTGCGTTGTTAAATCTGGGTATAGACTGTTTGCATATGTCCCGCGAAAAGGTCGCATGGTATATGTAAAGAGTTGAAAAATCATATGCAGACAAACTGGTCGCGTGTTGAAATCCCTAGCATTGAATTTATCTTTTACTTAACCAGAATTTTAATAGAACAAAATAGATTCTTACCAGATCTTTCATAATTTATTTCGCAGTACTTTATTACATGCTTTTTTGATAGTATTGGAATCAATATTCATATAGGTATTGGTAATGATTTTATTGAAATTATAATAGTATATCTAATAGGTTCTCCATGCGAGCTGAACATTTCTTGTACTCCAACAACAGCAGAATATAGGGCGAAAATTTGGTACCAGGAAAATGCATTTAAGCCCCCCCCCATAGGCTTAGGCTGCTGTCCGATCTAAGGCGGTGGTTCTGTTGTTGTTGACATTTTGGTTTTGTTACTCCCTTTATGTCCATTCTAGTATTTCAAGCATCTTGATGGGGAAGAGAGAGCTGGTTGCTTTGCTTAATTTGTCTTCCTGGTGTCTCGTGATGGTTGAGTGGCTCTTCCTCCCGGTCTGCGGTTTGTGATTGTGGTATTTCCTGATCATACTCACTTACTAATTATTATATATGTATGGCTAATATTTTGGAATTTCTGTATTATTAAAGTAATTTGGAACAAAGGAAATCACTAATCCAATATAAAGATACTATGTTAATTGACAAACTTTATACATATACTTTTGTTAATGAATGAAATTTTAATAAAATGGCATTTATTGATGACCTCAGAATCGATATAAGGACGAAGGAAATTCTGAACGTAACATGACACTTTGTCAAAAGGGCATCGTGTTATGATTTATTAGCCTTGAACTCTATATTGCGTAAAACTGAACAAAGTAAATATCTACGAAATGGATGTAAACTATGATGACCGTCCTTATCCAAAACAACTGAAATATAATTTAGAGAAGTATTTATGCTCTGCACTTATTTCACGCTAAACGTTGCTTTTTTTCTTCGTTAACCATGAGATCTAACTTAGCGTTTTTACATTCAAAAGAGAAAGAACATCAAAATCACGCATTTTAGAAATATTATATTTTTGGCATACATGCATCTTATGAATAAAACCTAAAGGAAAATGTGATTGCCAAAATTTTATCCATTTTATTTCAGTTTCAAGTTTTTTTTTGTATTTTGAATTTAGATGAAGAATTTGGATCATATATGATGTTTTCAACAGTTTAAATTAAAACTTTTCTAGGTGAATGGCCTGTTTGGTATAAATGGCGATACAGAAAAGTGTCAATTTTAGCCCTTTCCATCTTAATAAAGTACTCATTAAATCTAGTCCTTTTTAAAAGGATTGACCAGACTGTCCAACATATTGCATGCCAAAATTAGTATAAAATAAACCAGATCAGATGGTGTTAAGTTCAAATCGTTATTATTGATTATGGAGAACTGCCTACCATTTACAGATGAGGTATTGGTAGGCTTTGTACATAAATGTGTGCAACAGACACACCTTTTGGCATTGCAATGAGAAACATTAGGAAACATTCCTCGTCTCTTGAAAACATTGAATGGTTTAGTATACTTCCTAAGAATAGGTGACCCAAGAGGAGATACCCTAATGGAAATGCCTTGATTCCAGAGCATGGGAAAGGAAAGACAGAATCGTAGCATATTACTTAACAAAGACTACAAATGAATGAATCATTCTTGTTTTACTGCACTCTGATTTAGTTAGATGTACAAAAATCAAAAGATAACGATAAAGGTTTATGCGAATGTTATTATCAGTTACACAAGCGACAAATTTATGCCTAATAACAGCTTTTAATATTCCATTAGTGTGGCCTGGTCTCCTCTCACTCCCCCAAAGACCCTTGCCAATTCGATTAAAACTAAAGCTTGGGAGATCCCCGTGGAAACAACTAAAGATTGTCTATGGAAACATTATGTACATTATATACACGTGAACCAAGTAGTCAACCCCTTGCCAACATATCACCACAGGTTCTGCAGAAAAGAAGAATGGCAGTATGACAAAACAAACAAATAAGATCCACAAAAGAAGCACCACCTTGGAACGTTTAATAAGAACACTACTGGAAGGCTTCAACTAGTTTATCAGTACCAACCTAAATAATAGTAAGTGAGTATGATCAGAAAAACCACAATCACAAACAGCAGACAACCCCATGGCACCGTGAGGAAGAGCCACTCAACCATCACAAGACACCAGTAAGACAAATAAAGCAAAGCAACCAGCTCTCTCTTCCCCATCAAGATTATTGCAATACTAGAATGGACATAAATTAACGTACAACAAAACATAGAACAATTACAGACTCCCATAATGGGAGTAACAATAAACAAAACGTCAACAACAACAGAACCGCTGCCTTGGAAGAGACAGCAGCCTAAGCCACCGGGGGGCTTAAATGCATTTTACTGGTACCAAATCTTCGCCTTAGATTCTGCTGTTGTTGAAGTACAAGAAATGTTCAGCTCGCATGAATTCTGATTTAGAGCAAGATGTAGATGTTTGGTTTGCATGGAAAGATCCATGATTTATCATTGTATCATTTCGTCGTAATTACAAATCAATATACAGAATGGAGATAAATCAAAGACCAGGACTTAACAGAACATACAACTGAATACCTGAGCAAAAGCAATCCAACACTTAAAAGCTGATGGGCGCGACAACAGACGAAGCATCAGGCACCAATCATTTCATTTATGGATACGAGTTTAAGTCAGAACCATAATAGAATCTGAGGTCATACCAGCCAACGTGCGATCAAAGAGGAAAGCAACATTACCAATTATTAATTGGTTAATTACCAAGCATACGCAGTTTGCTGAAGCACATAAATGTTATAGCCAATTTTTAATGAGAAATTATTTTAATAAAATGTGATGAAAATTTCTTAAAGTCAACGATTTTCTTTAATTTATCACTAAGTCTCCGTAAAACTCTGGTTCAGAAAGATACAGATAGGCTTGTTTAAGAAGTTTCTGAGTTAAATTTTTTTGGCAAGTGTTGAAGTCTGCAACATGACTAGATGCTCTAGCAGATGGGATAAGTTGATAAATATTAACTCCATAGGATTTAGAGTGAGTAACATCACCATCTAAAAATGGGAAACTAACGATTTCATAATCAAAACGGCCATTTTTATAGTAAAGTTTGGTAAAAACAATATCATTTGACATTGAAAAATGCAAGTCCAAAAACGCATCTTTTGTACCGGAGGTATTAGCTTTATAAGTTGGAGCTCTGGGGAGTATATCTGAATTAATATATTGTCAAAAAGTGTATTATTTATGCTTGAAATATCATCCAAATATCTGGATGTAGTGTTAAACCCCTTGATAATATTAGCCGCTTGATCATCAGAAAGAGACATCATAAAGTCCCTCTCATAACAAAATTACAATAAATATGCAATCAGGGAAGCACAATGGATCCAAACAACTTGTCTATCCAAATAAGTGACCCCCAATTGTATAAAAAAGCTGTTAAACCAAACATACATTTTGACAAGACCATGCATGATATGTTTTTGGCTGTTCTGAAGTGAAAAACGTGTTTCTGTCATTACATGCAAGTTAAGTAGAGCCTTCTCTTTGGAAGTTTCTTTCAATAAGAACAGTTAGTTTATCATTAATTAAATTATGAAGTTAAGTAGTTTAAAGAGTGGGAAAATCATATGTAGATAAACTGGTCGTATTGAAATCCCTAGTTTTTTATTTTACCTAATTCTTCACCAGAATTTTCACCAGACAAAAATAGGTTCTTATCTGACCAGTCATTTATTTTTTGCAGTGCTTTATTACATGCTTTTTGAGCGGTAAGACAAGAAGTTAATAAGGACCTGGTACAGTCTTTATGAAGAGTTGCCCATAAAATGGCCCTAGAAAAGTTTCTAAGAAAAGGATATTTTTTCCATGAAATTTTAGTAGGTTCAGCCTTTCTCAGTGAACAAGTACCAATTTAGAAATATGGGCTGAAAACTCTGTTTTTGCTATTCAACATATAGGAAATAGAAATAAAAGTTTTTAAGTGCTTTCCCCAATGAGCAAACTAATCCTTTGCATACAATTGAAGTTTCACATTACACACAATTTAAAAACTTGGATGATTGGTCACAGAGTGGGCTGCAGTGGGATGAAGGCTGTCAAAATGCTTAAAAACAAATTATTAAAAAAAGCTTGTTTGGCGTTATTTTGTATAAACCTGTAAATATGTAGATGAACATCAATTTACAAGTGCATGTATACAGTATGTAGTTATGATACACCTCAGTGAACAGGACAGACTGATGTGTAAGCCATTCACAGGTTATAGTCAAAAGTCTTAGACAGCAGGGTTAGTGTTTCTCGGTTTCAGGCCCACCGGGGTTTACCTGTTGGATTTCTTTTGCTCCGGTATTTTCAGTTTTATTTACTGTTGAGTCCTTATCTTTGCTTTATCTCCTTGTTATATCTTGATTTATATGTTTTTGAGATGATGCATTGATAAGTTAGGGGTTTTTCATGCAAACCAAATATCTATGTGTCTTGATCCACATCTGAATTAAGGGTGAGGTTGGCGCGCCCTCCAGTAAAATATTTTACTGACCATTCCAAGGCGGTACTTCTTTAGTGGATCTTTTATGTTTTTGTTCTGTCTTGTGTTTGCTATGTCTTTGTGCACGTCTTTTTATATGTGCTTTGTGGTCACCTGCTGGGAAAGGGCTGACCTCTTGGCTCTCGTTTGTGTTGTCTAACTGTGAGTTAGTCCTTTCTCATTGGTATCCTGGGTCAGGTGTGGTACTTGATTGTATCGATTCCTGATCTTCGCACCCTTACTTACTTTGTACAGTTTGCGTGGGCATCTGGGTGTGTCACTGATTTCGACACTCTCTGTTTGCTTTAAACTCAATCACTTCTTACACAAGGCTATCGGTATTATTAACTTTGCAAAACTTTTTTACTGAAATTTTACATCGGATACTATGATTTGGTGTCCAGGTTTGATATTGGGCTTGGGTCTCTTTAAACCCAGGGATCTATGGCAGGGACTTAGTGGATAAGTTAAAGAAAATTGTTGGCTCTTATTATTTTTCAGCGTAGTTTATTAAAATAGTTTTTCATTTTAAGAGATTTGTTATAACATTATAGTGGTGGGCTGCGTGCTTGGTGGTCAACTCCGTAGCTAGTAGTTTGCAACTTTGCTTTCCTCTTTAGTTGCACACTGGCGGGTCAAGCCTCAGGCTCTGTGACAGTTCTTACTTATAGACTTTTCTATAGATGGGATGGGGTTGTAGCCTGGTGATTGCTTTATTTCTTTTGATCCAGTATTCCGTTGTATTTGCTGTTGAGTCCTTATCTTGGTTTTATCTCCTTTTTATATCTCAATTTGTATTTTCTAGTGGATGATGCATCGATGGTTTGGGGATCTCTCATGCAAACCAAGCATATATTTATCCTGATTCACTTCAGGAATAAGGGTGAATTTGGCACCCTCAAACATATTTAGGCCCTCCAGTAATTTTCACTGGCTGTACTTTTGTGGATCTTTTTGTTATTTGAATTTAATATCAGTTATGCTGTCTTGTCTGTTCCATGCAGCCGTGTTATCACCTGCTAGGAAAAGGCTGACCTCTTGGCTCTCTTTTCGTGATATTTTCTTTTGTTTTTTGTCACTTCTTTGTGGTTTCCTGGGTCATGTGTGGTATTTGATTGCATCGATCCCTAATCTTTAATTTCTTCCTTAACTTGTGTGAAACACAGCTTACTTATATGCTATAATGATGGTAACTGGTAATTACACGTACGAGTGCCTCATGAACATCGAAGACTGGCTAGTTTATGTACTGTTCGCAAAATGTAGGATATATTCGAATATAAAAAAAAATATATATCACTTACACAACCAATACTAAATAGTATTACATTTTGTAATTAGAAAAGCGATCTCACAGACAGCATGCATATGTCGGATTGATCCACTCATGTGTTTCTCAGACAACAATATTTCGACCAAGGGTCAACTCTCATATTTCACAAGTATATCTTGATGCCTTGGCTGTTCGCTGGGCCCACCGGGGTTTACCTGTTGGATTTCTTTTGCTCTGGTATTCAGTTTAATTTACTTTTGAGTCCTTATCTTTGCTTTATCTCCTTGTTATATCTTGATTTAACATGTTTAAGGATGCATTGATAAGTTAGGGGTCTTTCATGCAAACCAAATATCTTTGTGTCTTGATCCACATCTGAATTATGGGTGAGGTTGGCGCTGTGAAACTGGTTTAAGCCCTCCAGTAATATATTTTACTGACCGTTCCAAGAGGGTACTTCTTTTGTGTATCTTTTATGTTTTTTCGGTCTTGTGTTTGCTATGCCTTTGTGTGCGTCTGTTTATATGTGCTTTGTGGTTACCTTCTGGGAAAGGGCTACTCTTGGCTCTGGTTTGAGGTGTCTTACTGTGAGTTTGTCACTTTCCCATTTGGTATCTTGGGTCAGGTGTTGTACTTGATTGTATCGATTCCTGACCTTTGCACCCTTACTTACTTTGTTAACGGTTATAAAGCAAACAATATCCCATATTCTTTACTTTTTTAAATTCAGAATATTTTTTTTTCAGATCCATATGGCTAAAATGTCTAACAATTTTTAGTGAATCATCACAGTTTTTAAATGTTGTCTTCGCCTCATTTAACAGAATTGACGATTATGGTACTGAGAATGCATTCATAGCAGACAAATCTGCGGCGTCGGCATCAGCCCGTTTTAAGGCGTTGGTTCTGTTGTTGTTAACTCATTGTTCATTGGGACTACCATTGTTTGTGGGGTTATTGATGGTGGTCCTTTTTTGTTGTGTAGTAAAGTGCGTCCAGCTAATAGAGACTGGGCGTGTCAGACAGAGCGCTGTCATACACTGTCAAATAAGACTAGTCTACAGTAAATCAGGTGTAATAGCCTATGCACGCTTTACTCGTGCAACCAACTGAAGCGTATACGACAAGGGTGACCAACTGTATACGTTAGCATGCCTGGCAAACGTGTATCTTTAGTATGCAGCTGGGGACATGCTGCATTTCATTTTCCGAGATGGATATGTTGTGAAAGTTTTGGGGGAGGGTAGGTTTGCACTTTCTTCAAATTCTGTCAAAACTGGTTTGATTATTAAGCCTGATACAATAATAATAAATCACCAATTAGAATTAAGCGGGACAAGGGTTAAGTATCTGAATCACGAGAAAAGGGCATACAAACATGAGATTTGGTCTTATCGCATATCCAAAAAAGCCTCTTATAATCGCTCATACTGGCGTTTCCAGTGACACTAGATGTCTAAAAGAGTTTCAGAGTCTTCTTCAATTTGCATACTTTGTTTATGCGAGAACCGAAAGCCCTGGCGAGGTCATGCGTACATGCAGGCTTGTCGGAGCCTTCGCCACACGCGGATGTAATAAGAACCATCATTTCGTGTGCAGACCAATTTATAGTATTAATTTTTCATTGCCGACCATTATTTTATTTTATTATTCAGTATTATAATTTGAATAGTTAAAATTTTGAAACATTGTCAGAGTGCATATATCTCGACAAGTCAGTCTCCTTGTTATCCAAAATTCGAGATGCCTTTTCTCACAGTGGGCTCAAAACTACAACAGGTATATACAGGTATACAGCTGTAAAGCGTTTCACAGGTGAATGAATACACCCTTTCATACCGATTTTTAAATGGAAATGTCCACGGGTGTGTCTTTGCTAAGAACCGCCCAGTCTCTCTTAACTGGTCGGACTATATTAAGTGTCCTCTCTAGTATTGCAGTTATCTTATTTGGCTTTACTTTACCTTTCTTCTTAATTGCATGTGATTGTTAGTGTTCAGGGCTGTAGTTTGTGATTAGCCTTTTACTGGGCATAGTCACTTACTTTCTGAAGAACTTAGCGGGTTCATTACAGTGCAGTATAATTCCCATCTTATTATATATCGAAAGTATAATAGATGGAGGTCCAGTAGTGTTAGGACATTTCGTATATAACGCAAATATAACCTTCCCTAAATCTCAGACTGATCACAAACAAGGCAGACCTATTAGACTCAACACTGCCGCTAACACTGATGTATGCAGAAAATAGTGTATGTGAATTGAATGACAACTCTGCAATGTCTTTGAACTAATTGCTTTTCAAGTATTTTTATTATTCAAAAAGATATAATTTCTACAATTGCTTGATCAGATCTAAATCAGAGAAATAATTTCTACAATTGCTTGATCGCATTAGCAAAGCATTTAAAACAATCACCTTCTTTCGTCTTATTTCACAATATTTAAGGAAGAAAATGCGAAAACAACTATCACCTGCGTTTTCTCCAGTATAATGTCAATATATTTATTGGAAAAAATGAGACAAATTTAAGCAAGCCTTTAAAATTATTAGCACTGCTAATTATTTATTTGGCACAAAACTTATTTAAGAACAAAACACGATAATTATGTCATCAAAAATAAAATAATTTGTGATCGCGTCATAATTATGTATATTTCTTTGAAAAATAGCATTAATTTCGTTAAAAGTTTAAAAAAATCTCAAAGTGTCAAACATAATTTTATCAAAACAACATACTTAACAGGCTCAGCTAAACATTTATACAGTTCGCTTCTTATTTCTTCTTGTTGCAGGAAGTAATACTGTCAAGATGCAAACTGTTCTAACGAAAGGCAATAGTTTTAAGCTAAATGCAAAAATATTGCTACAACTCCTTTATAGCGATATCTTTTTTGCGAGGAGCTACATACTTTTTTGGTCAATTGAGATAATAATTTGCCAGACAAGAAAATAATACTTGCGTGTTGTTTCTTTAATCCGTTTGTCGACAAAAGATTGACCATTGAAATAAAAATTACTATCTAAACGCAATATGTTTGAATATTCTATATATTATTGCATCAAATCCACTTATTTCTGACATTTTCGTTAGAAACCAGTCTTTTTCTAACGGATTTAAGTAGCAAGTGGTGGCGCATATACGCTTCCGTATATAACGTATAAATATATTAGGATATATCAAAATATTACGATATATCAAGTTAATTATTACATATAACAAATTAATTATTTTGATATATATCATAAGAATGATTCAATATAGTCAAATAATACTTGGATATAACACAATAATTAGTTAGATATATCGTAATAATTATTTCGATATATCGTAATAATATTTCAATAAATCGCAATACTATCTCAATATATAGTAATAAAATAATATGTCATTATTTCACAATAATATGTCGATGTATAGAAATAATATTGCGATATAACATAATAATATGTCGATATATCGCAATAGTAAAAAGAGTTTACCTGTTGGATTTCTTTTGCTCCAGTATTCAGTTTTATTTACTGTTGAGTCCTTATATGCTCCAGTATTCAGTTTTATTTACTGTTGAGTCCTTATATGTGCTTTATCTCCTTGTTATATCTTGATTTATATGTTTTAGGAGATGATGCATTGATAAGTTAGGGGTCTTTCATGCAAACCAAATATCTATGTGTCTTGATCCACATCTGAATTAAGGGTGAGGTTGGCGCCGTTAAACCAGTTTAAACCCTCCAGTAAAATATTTTACTGACTGTTCCAAGGCGGTACTTCTTTTGTGGATCTTTCATGTTTTTGTTCTGTCTTGTGTTTGCTATGTCTTTGTGCGCGTCTGTTTATATGTGCTTTGGGGTCACCTGCTGGGAAAGGGCTGACCTCTTGGCTCTTGTTTGTGGTGTCTACTATGAGTTTGTCACTTTCCCATTGGTATCCTGGGTCAGGTGTGGTACTTGATTGTATCAATTCCTGATCTTTGCACCCTTACTTACTTTGAATGTCACTTCTAACAAAACATATTCAAACAAATAAAGTGTAAAGGTTTTTTTTTTATTTTGGATCAGTATATTTTGACCTGACATTTGAATCAAATGCCCTATCACTAGTCCAAACTATTATAACAGTTGACAGCTACACACCTTAGGCACTCAGTGAATCAAAACATGTAACAGATATTCACTTTACAAGCCATACAGCCGGATTTAGATATTTTGACTTTGATCTTTTACTCATAAGCTATATGGGAACACAAATGATTTGAGCCGAGGCATGGGATTTCCAACAATGTGGTATGTGTTACCAGCAAAGCCTCAGATCAGCCTGCCCATAATTGCGCAGTCTGATCAGAGCGTTTGCTTGTCGCCTGAATATGCTATGACTGTTAAGCTACTGAGTGAGCATCATTTGGAGTTTCTAAGCTTAAAATGAGGCTGTACAGGCTCGTCTGAGTCTACACATGTCAAAATGCCACATTGTTGGAAATCACATGTCACGGCTCATTTAGTGTCGTCGATACACCTCAGGCAAACATTATGCCAAGTTTAAATATCTTCAGAGGATTTTGCGTTGATTTTAGATTTATTTGACCTTTACCTTTAGCTCAAATGATTGAACAATATATGAAAGCACCTCTGCAAAAATGAAAAAGGAGTAGTGTTACTAGCTGGAAGACAGATCTAAGTATATTTGATGACCTTTGACTAAAATATTTTGAATATTGATAGCTCGGTATTTATTTGAGCCACTACGTGAGATTTCCAACAATGTGGTATGTGCGACCAGCAAAGGCTCAGACCAGCCTGCACATACGCGCAGTCTGATCAGAGCCTTTGCTAGTCGCTTGAATATTCAATGACTGTTAAGCTACTGACTGAACAGCATTTGGAGTTTCTAAGCTTAAAGGGATGATGTACAGGCTCATCTGAGTATATTCACATTGCTGGAAATCACATGTCACGGCTCAATTTTGTCAGTGTAACATTTATCCCTGTCAGGGTCCTTTAAAACATAAGAATGAACCCTTGGGTTCATGTCCAGGCTGGGGCTATGGTTCTAAATCTAGGCCATCTTCGTTAAGTGATCTGATGCTGCAAAAGTTTTTTATACCCCTCGCAAACTTTGTTTGTGGTAGGTATACTGTTTTCACAGTGTCCGTCCATCCGTAACGTTTTGTTTCCTTAATATTTTGAAGAGTCATTGCTGGATTTTCATCAAACCTTGCAATCATGTTCATATATGCAAGACAAATATTTTAATTAAAATAGTGAAGACAGGGGCCAATTCTATAAGAGTTTTTTCCCTTTGTAGTTCTAAATGGCTTTTTATAAAGGGTTTTATGCTTATGCTATTATAGTCCATACACGGGCCGATCAACTCCTACCACAGCTTTTGATGGAACAATTTGATACTTTTCCTATACAATGTAGACACATTGAACATATGCATGAAGGAGTTTGGCTCAGAAAAAATGACAGCTGTGAGAACTTAGACAATTTTTCCGTAATAAGGCTTTTGTATATGCATTGATGGTGCCTTCATGGGCCGATCAACTTCTACCACAGCTTTTGATGGAACAATATGATACGTTCCCTATACAATGTAGACACATTAAACATATGCATGAAGGAGTTTGGTTCAGAAAAAATAATTTTTGACAAAATGACAGCTGTGAGAACTTAGACAATTTTTCCCTAATAGGGCTTTTGTATATGCATTGATGGTGCCTTCATGGGCCGGTCAACTTCTACCACAGCTTTTGATGGAACAATTTGATACTTTTCCTATACAATGAAGAAACTTTGAACATATTCATGAAGGAGTCTGGTTCAATTTTTTTATTTTTGACAAAATGACAGCTGTGAGAACTTAAGAGATTTTTTCCCTAATGAGGCTTTTGTACATGCATAGATGGTGCCTTCATGGGCCGATCAACTCCTACCACAGCTTTTAATGGAGCAATTTGATACTTTGCCTATACAATATAGACACATTGAACATATGCATGAAGGAGTCTGGTTATGAGACAGTGTGTTAAACTTTAATACCGACATATTTTGCAATTTAGTGGTACGAGAACTGTTTGAGTTGTCGTCGTATTAATCGTTTGTGAGATGCAAGTAAATAGTCAGTTTCAAGCGGGGATTCCGCGTTCATCAGAATTTGCATCGTATGCACAGGCGTAACAATGCATTCATCTTATTTCGCGGGTTTACTCCATCAAATCAGGGGCTCTCTGCTAGAATTAGTACATGCAAAAATTAATAGAAGTGTACGACTTGCGCAAGTAGTTGTTTTGCACTGGTTATTCAAACTACATGAAAGAATATTATTACTACTTTATGTTGTATCGACTGTGAAATCATTCTACATGCCTGTATCACAGTTATGCAGTGGGCTATTATTAAGCCTTGTATTTGAGCTTCTATCTCACTTTTCTTCCTTACTGTGTGT
>OZ026514.1:4417165-4471566 GCA_964019695.1 Loripinus fragilis
TGTAGTAAATTTAATAATGGTAATAGTAATACATGTAGTAAATTTCCCCTTTCTTGATGGAGATGTTCCTCGCTCTCCTTCCTATGGTGTATATATTTCTCAGCCTATTCGTTTTGCTAGAGTGTAATCTAATGTTGATGACTTCAACAGCAGAAACTTATTTTTAACTGCTAAGTTATTAAAACAGGGTAAGCTCTCCTTTGTGGTGTCTGACTGTGAATTTGTCACTGTCCCATTTGTATCCTGGGTCAGATGTGGTACTTGATTGTATCAATTCCTGATCTTTGCATCCCTACTTACTTATAGATATCATAAAATTCGCTTCAACAAGGCATATCAGAACCTATATTTTATGGTGATTAAGTTTATAAATTCAAACGAATTGTTGGAAAACCTCATTCGGTGGGTAGGTGCCTGATGCTTGTCTGTAGCTGGACCCACCCTGGCTCAACATAAGGTTTTCTTTAGCTCTGACTATCTGTGAGTATTGGCCCTTTTCATTGTCTCATCATGGTGTGTTAATTTGATCAGAGTGTTTCTCCATGATGATACATTGCATTAGTTAGATGGCCTCCATACCAGCTTAACATTTTTTGTACTTCAACAACAGCAGAATCTTGGGCGAGATTTGCCAGTGCCAGTGAAATGCATTTAAGCCCCCTTCCCCTGGTGGTTAAGCTGCTGTCCGTTCTAAGGCGATGGTTCTGTTGTTGTTGACCCTTTGTTTATTGTTACTCCCATTGTGGGAGTCTGTAATTGTTCTTAGTTTTATTGCACGTTACTTTATGTCCATTCTAGTATTGCGATCATCTTGATGGGGAAGAGAGAGCTGGTTACTTTGCTTAATTTGTCTTCCTGGTGTCTCGTGATGGTTGAGCTGCTCTTCCTCGCGGTGCCACGGGGTTGTCTGCAATTTGTGATTGTGGTATTTCCTGATTATATTCACTTACTATTTTTGCACAAAAATGTTAACATCAGTTGTGTTGGTGGATGTTATTTATTAACTCGGAGTAATATTTTTGAGATTTGAAGTCAATGCTACTACTATTGTCATGCAATTTGACCTCTTATACTTTATATGATAATAAAATTAAGGTTTGTTGTTGAGTAAACCATAAGTTGTTTTGTTAGCGTTATAAATGAACTTTAAAGTCATATTAATTTTATTCCCAAAACAATTGTTTGTACATCAGACTCATGCTCTTTCCTTTGCACCCTATTTTGGTTTGCGACACATCAATATGGTTTAGTCAACAACAATACATCTGGCATCAAGGTTTTTTATGTTCATCTCAACTGTGCATGAATGAAATTTCAACTGTAATTATCCTGCTAATAAATGATAAATTGCCAACAATTGTTAGCATTTATGAGCAGGACAAATTTTACTCTCAATTGAGTTGTGCTTTCATGCTCAGTTGAGTAATACAATGCCATACAATAAATGTATTGTTTAATCTCACATGACACAGTCATAAATCATTTCACGAACATGTTCACCATAAATTCTTAGATTGATATCATATATACCAAAATAAAGAGTAATGATGCTATCATGACCAAAATATCTTGGCGTTCAATGTAATTGAACAGCTTTATTACTTGATGGAGATGTTCCTCGCTCTCTTTCCTATGGTGTATATATTTCTCAGCTTATTCTTTATGCTAGAGTGTGTTCTAATGTTGATGACTTCAACAGCAGAAACTTATTTTTAACTGCTAAGTTATTAAAACAGGGTAAGCTCTCCTTTGTGGTGTCTGACTGTGAATTTGTCACTGTCCCATTTGTATCCTGGGTCAGATGTGGTACTTGATTGTATCAATTCCTGATCTTTGCATCCCTACTTACTTATAGATATCATAAAATTCGCTACCACAGACACTCAGAGTTAATTGTTAAATACAACATTGGGTTAAAACTCTTCTGCAACAAGGCATATCAGAATCTATATTTTCTGGTGATTTTATTGTGATTTAGTTTATAATTTCAAACGAATAGTTGGAAAACCTAATTTTAGTGATCAATTTAACAAGATAGTTAAACGTTATATAAAGGTTAGATATATCTTGGATACATGTATCATGCGACAGTCTGCATGCCTAGTTTTGATTTCAATTACGGTTTTTAGCTATGTCTTTAATTGCACGACGGTGGGTCAGTCATCAGTCCTATGACGCCTCTGATGTAAAGCTTTAATCAGCGGGTTGGTGCCTGATGCTTTTCAGTAGCTGGACCCACCGTGGCTCATCTTGAGGTTTTCTTTAGATCTGACTATCTGTGAGTCATGAGCCATTTTCTTTGTTTCATCATGGTGTGTTAATTTGATTAGAGTGTTTCTCCATGATGATGCATTGCATTAGTTAGATGGCCTCCATACAAGCTGTGCATTTCTTGTACTTCAACAACAGCAGAATCTAGGGCAAAGATTTGGTATCAGTAAAATGCATTTAAGCCCCCAGTGGTTAAGCTGCTGTTCGTTCTAAGGCGGTGGTTCTGTTGTTGTTGACTTTTTGTTTATTGTTACTCCCATTGTGTGAGTATGTAATTGTTTTTGTTTTGTGTACGTTAATTTATGTCCATTATAGTATTTCAATCATCTTGTTGGGGAAGAGAGAGCTGGTTGCTTTGCTTAATTTGTCTTCCTGGTGTCTCATGATGCTTCACAACCTTCTTTGGAACATAATATTTGAACTCGAGTTTAGTATTCTATAGGCACGAAACATATCAGGTATTGATGGACAGGGCTGTTTAATAAATTGCACCAACACCTGAGATTTTGATAGTTATCGCATTTGCGTAAAAGTCTCACTTAAACACCTATGCTGGAGTATCTAGCTGGACTAGGCGTCATAGACGTCTTCAGCTGCGTTCATGCTTTGTGTATGCATGCAGCATATTTTTACAGGCACGTCTGAGTCTTCATTACTCGACAATGCTATACCTACTAAACTAGGTGCAGGTTGATTTACTTGAAGCATATGTGGTAAGTATCAAATTTTAATGGACTGGTACTAACGATGTAAGATCAAGTTCGTCACAAGTGCCTTATAACTGGTCTTTGGTTGAGTTTGCTTCTGAAGAAGTCAATGATTTTTGACCAGGATTGTTCTTGAGCCGCTGAGTTTTGTCATAAGTCACTAGTTACTGGTCTTTGTTGAAGCATTCGTCTGAAGAAGTAAATAATTTTAGACCAGGAGTGTTCTTGAGCCGCTGAGTTTTGTCATAAGTGACTGGTAACTGGTCTTTGTTGAAGTTTGCGTCTGAAGAAGTCAATAATCTTAGACCAGGATTGTTCTTGAGCTGCTGCGTGCTGAACACAATTTCCACCCCATAACACTACCTCAGGATCTGTGAATAACAGAAGTGAAACCAGTTAGAAAGGTCATTATCCAAGTAATACAATTTCCACTAGATAACACTTACTAAGCTCGTTTGCTGTGATAAAGGTGGGTGTTCTCACTATTTGATGCCATTTTGGCCAATTCAAATTTGTACAAAAAGACCATTTTCAAAGAAATACCAACCAAAGCTATATATCAATATGAAGAGGGTTTGTTTGGCAATACACCCAAGCAGTTATTTAACAGAAACATCATTTCCATTTTATAATATTCCACTCGAAAAAGATGGAATTTCTAAACTGGGAAATAAAATTGTTTTCAAAAAGGGAAACAGATATACATGTAATAATACTTGCAAAAGCTTGTTTATGAGCATGCTGAGTACATCTGCTAATTTTTAATTTATTCCAATGCATTGTTAAAGCATATAAACCAAAATCCAATTTTCAAATATTGTTAGAAAAATGGAGGAAAGATTTATCAAAGAAGTAATCCCTCTTTACAATTTTATGTGTATGGTGGACAAGCATGCCATATCACTTCTACAAATTACATGCAATATAAAGCTAAAGAAATTATGTAATATGTTAGCTAAATTCAAATAGATGAGAATACTTGTATGCTCAAAATGTATGGTGAGTAAAAAAATGCCCTTAAAAGGGACTTAACAACAGCCAATTTTGTATTTAGACTTAAAAGTTGCTGCTAATTATAATTCGGACACACCTCATCCATATAGCCAATGGTTAAACCCATTGAAGTGTTGGTTGATAAACCACTGCACGGGCTGGACACGGACTGGCGCGACGTCATTCGGTCTCCAGTTTGATTTTAATGATGTAACCTGTCACATAGTGCATTTAACGTTGACACTAGACGGGGTAACGTCGTTTTTACAACTTTTGTACGTTCAAAACGTGTTTCAGCTCATGATGGATTCTTATAGACTCTGAAGGGTTCGTTTATATTTTATACCCGCTTTCTTCTTTAGAAAAAAGGGTATATTAACTTTGTACCAAAGTCGTCCTTCTGTCGGGCTTGATCTGGGTTTAAACTTTTTGCTTAAGAAAAAACTGTTTTGACAAATTCACCAAGATATACGGTAAATGTTCAAAAAGTTGAACACTCTGAAATTTTGAACACCTAAAATTATTGCCGAAAATAATTTTTAAAACATTCTGAAATATAGAACACTGCCCTCTTTAGATAAAGTGAATTTCTAAAATTATGAAACGCGGAAAATCGACGCCCGTTTATATGTTTGTCCCATCCTTGTTCTACCGTACAGCACATGAACGTTTGTGCCATAGGCAGGCGGCATTTGGAAGGTTCCATTCTATGTAGATGGCTAATCTTGCAACGATGTTCTTTTTCGCATGCCGAGAAAACACCCGTTATCCTTGTGTTCAGGTCATAAACTGCCTGGTCATAACTTCTTGTCGTAGACGTAATTATGCCATATAAACCACAGCGTTAAACAACAGTCTTGATATGCTTGTAAATGCTAAATAAGTTTGCTAATATACATAAGGGCCTTTTCCCACATTGTGGTTTGAGTCGTGAAGCATATTACACACTGTGCTTGAGCTGTACTGATTGAGCCATCATCTACTCCCCAGCGTTATGTGTGGCACAGTGAGCAATGAATGGTGTTTAAGAGTGCACATTTGAGCAGGCTCATCTAAGTACCAAAATATGATAAAAGACAGTTTAATTTCAATTGAGCAGGTTGACACATGAATGAAACGGCGCACTGCATCATCTTGAAGAAAATGTAGATTTGTGGTACTTGTCTGAAATTTTCTTTACTTTGAGATTATGAGTATACCCAGCGGACGTAAAAAGGTCGGACATGCGCTTACTAGATTAACTATTGGTATGCGTGTTTGCCCCAGCGGACGATCATCTGGATCCAAACTGTTTGCACACTTGGCAGGTAGTTAAAGGAGAGAGCAAACGAATCTTTTGTTTGATTTCTTAGAATCTTTAAGCATGATTTTGGTACAGTCTGTTAATCTTGATACAACTGCTTCCGATGAGGACTCAACATACACGCTTACTGAGATATACTGAAAACCCATCTTATCATACCATCAGTGTCAAAGAGTTTGGATCCAGATCAAACATGACACTGTTTGCATGCCCGCATCCAGAAAATTTTGTCAGAGGGAGTCAAACTTTTACACGTTTTTTTTTTATTTCATGAGGGGAGAGAGGATCCAAATACAACTATAAGCGGGCCATCATCGGCCCGCCAACGAAACGCCATTTAAATGACGTTTAGAGTGCGGATATTGGTCATACATAAAAATGTTGCTTTGTGATTTTTCAGGGGTCTGGGCCAATTGCTAAAGAAACTATATTTCTTCAGACCCCCTCCCCCCCCATTTGGATCCGCGCATGGCGTGGACGCAGAGCGAGGCCGGACACTATAATGTCTGGCTTGATCTGGTTCAAACTGTTTGCATAAAAATAATTTTTGAAAAAATCTCCCAGTAACATCATCAGACATGACGCTGTTCAGGTGCAGATCAAGCCCGACCTTTTAATGTCGGGCCTGATCTAGGTTCAGACTGTTTGCAAAAAAAAAAAAACAACTTTTTCAAGGGAGAGGCCCGAGGTCCTGTGAAGGGGATACGTCACCAAGACATGTACCCATTTCTATACAAGATTGTAAGATACAAAATTTATAAATACAACTAATCAGGCTAAAAATCCGTATTAGGATATCAACCAGTGGATCCAGATCAGGCCCGATTAATACAGTAGCAGGTGGATAGGTCAATAAATACAATTACAGGTTATTAAACAGTTATATGAAATAAGCAAAGCCAAAAGTATCCTCCGTACATATTTCCTATATTGTGTTTACAAACCAGGTCATGGCACCGCTTATTAAACGAAACTTTTGCTTCCTTTATTCTGGAAATCGAAAAATAAATCAGTCCCGACATTAAAGTAATATGGTTTATTAAAACAGTAATGCATACCTTGACATTCCCCTCCTGTCCATCGGAATCAAAAGATCGCTGCAAATCCGTTAGTTTTTGCGAGGAGAAAGGTACCGCAATGTTGTTGTTGTGTAAAGCTATAAATTTCGTGCATGACCTCGCTAATGGACAGACAGACTATACATAAAGTAAAATAGTTCTTGAAACGGGTTTAAAAAGTATGAAAATAATCGCAATTACATCAACATACATAATCATTTAGCCAAATTGAGTGTTGTTATAAATAGATATAAAAGTAAGTAAGGTTGCAAAGATCAGGAATCGATACAATCAAGTACCACACCTGACCCAGGATACCAATGGGAAAGTGACAAACTCACAGAAGACACCACAAACGAGAGCCAAGAGGTCAGCCCTTTCCCAGCAGGTGACCACGAAGCACATATAAACAGACGCGCACAAAACATAGCAAACACAAGACAGAGCAAAAACATAAAAGATCCACAAAAAAAGTACCGCCTTGGAACGGTCAGTAAAATATTTTACTGGAGGGCTTAAACCGGTTTAACGGCGCCAACCTCACCCTTAATTCAGATGTGGATCAAGACACATAGATATTTGGTTTGCATGAAAGACCCCTAACTTATCAATGCATCATCTCCTAAATATATAAATCAAGATATAACAAGGAGATAAAGCAAGGATAAGGACTCAACAGTAAATTAAACTGAATACCGGAGCAAAAGAAATCCAACAGGTAAACCCCGGTGGGCCCGACAAACAGCCAAAGCATCAGGCCCCTACCATCTCATCAATAGATAAGTCTTAAAGTCGGAACCATCATAGAGTCTGAAGTCCGACCCACCGGCGTGCAATTAAAGAGGAAAGCAAAGTTGCCAACTGTGATTGGGTTGACTACCAAGCATGCAGTCTGTTGCAATACATTAATGTTATAGCCAATCTTTTTACAATGGGAAATTATTTTAATGAACTGCGCTGAAAAATTATTAGAGCCAACAATCCTCTTCAACTTATACACCAAGTCACCATAGAAATCAGGTTTCGAAAGTCCTTGGCGCAAGAGAGATTTAAGTCCAACTTGGAATTTAGAAATCAAATCAAAGTATCGTCTATAAAATTTTGAAAATGTTTTGCGAAGTTTATGATACCGATAGCCCTGTTTAAGAAGTTTCTGAGTTAACAATTTATTGCGAGTGTTGAAGTCAGTAACATAGCTAGATGCTCTAGCAAAACGAATGAGTTGAGAGATATAGACTCCATAGGATGTAGAACGAGGAACATCACCATCTAAAAATGGGAAATTGACAATTTCAAAATCAAAGTCGTCACGTTTATCATAAATTTTGGTAGAAACAATACCATTAGAAATTGACAAATGCAAGTCTAAAAATGCGGCTTCGGTATCAGAGGTATTGGCTTTATTAAGTTGGAGCTCTGAAGGGTATATTTGACTAACCATATTTTCAAAATAAACATTATTAATATTTAAAATATCGTCCAAATATCTGGAAGTAGTGTTAAACGCATCAATAACATCAGCCTGCTTATCATCAGAAAGAGACATCATAAAGTCCCTTTCATAACAAAACAGGAATAAATCTGCAACCAGGGAAGCACAATTAGTGCCCATAGGAATCCCAACTACTTGTCTATAGAGCTTGGTGCCAAAACGAATAAAAATGTTGTCCAACAAAAAGGTCAGCGCATCACATACATTTTGACACGACCATGCATGATATTTTTTAGGTTTTTCTGAAGTAAAAAATGCATTTCTGTCACTACATGCAAGGTAAGGAGAGCCTTCTCTCTGGAAGGTTCTTTCAATAAGATCAATAAGTTTATCTTTAATTAAATCATGAGGTAAAGTAGTGTAAAGAGTAGAAAAATCATAAGTAGACAAACTGGTCACATTGAAATCTCTAGCTTTAAGTTTATCTAAAATTTCACCTGAATTTTTAATCGACCAAAATAGGTTTTTACTGGATCTCTCATATACTTTTTCACAATATTTGATAACATGTTTTTTAACAGCTGTAAGACACGAGGTAAACAATTTAGAAAGTTCTGTTGTCGTACAAGAACTAGAATTTGCAATAAATCTTGCTTTATAGGGTTTTTTTATGGAGTTTAGGTAACCAGTACAACGTAGGAACTTTGTCTTGATTTTCTTTAGCTTTGACACCAAAATGTAGGGCTGTATGACAACCATGCCCATCAACAATCACCCTTTCACTTAAAGAAGGCTGCAGTTTATAAGCATTAGTGTCAACAAGCTCACGCTTTAGAGTATTAATATAATACAATCGTCATACAACTACAACATTGTTAGCAGCTTTATCTGCTGGAACCAAAACATAGTTCATATGAAAATCCTGGATACCTCGTTTAAGATGACAAAAAGAAGATTTAGGTTTAGGGGGCAAAAGATGTGTATTACGAGAGTAAAATGAAATACGAGTATCAATAATTTTAAAAATGTTAATCTTCCATTCCTTCAAAGCATCAGGTTCAACCTTTTCCCGTTTGCACCATCGATTACTGAAGTCATTTAAAGAAGCAGCGATCTGTCTACGACATTTAGAGAAATCAATATTAGAGGAAATCTATATTTAGGACCTTTAGAAATGATATTGCGAACTCTAGCGTCAGGAATGACATTTAGATTACCTGTAATAACATGCCCTGCAGAGGGATATAAATAATTTGAATTTTTACAATCTCAGGAGGCAGGAGTATTGGAATCTATATCTAAATCATTTACAATTTTATTAAAGTTAAATATCGTAGACCTTATTGGTTTGTTATATTTATAACAAATGATAGAAGTTTCAGAATTATTAAAGTAATTTGGAATAGATGAAATCACTGAATTATCCTTGAAGATACTATGTAAATCAATAAACTCAATACCTTTGTTAATGAATGGAATTTTGATAAAATGTCGTTTGTGGTTGACCTCAAATACCTGGAAATTCGCCCAACATGAAAATACAGTTTCATGTATAAATACGCTATGATCGCATAACAGCATTCCATCGAAATTGGACATGCCGGTGTGTCAATATAATTGCGCCCCCATGTTGAAAACATAAAGTTGACGGTAATATTGATAGTTCTAGGTGTAATCGAATGGTCATATACTGATAAATTGTTTTGAAATTAGTGAAATAAATCATTTTGACGAAAACAGTCCGTAAAACTGTTGAGAAAAGCGGATGGCGGGACGTCACTGTTCGAGAATTTTATCCGGCACTGTACTAAAAACAAATGTCACTGAATCGCAAATTCAACTTCGAATTTCATGACATTATCGTAATAGGGAAGGATATGAAATATAGCAGATTAGCACATGAACCAGACCAGGGGGTGGTCTTTCGGATGTCATCGTTAAGTAAATTTGAAAATCATTTTATTTCAAAAACATTTTGAAGTTCAAAGTCATGTATAATCATGTTATTTTTCTGACAAATTTACAAAATACAACAAGATAAAAAATAGAAGCTGTTTTTTTAATCATTGCGATGATTTGGAGTAGCTTTCTTTAGATTGATGCTTAGCTTGTGAACGGCAGTCCCTTTCGTAACGGAGTTTTGCAAACAGTAGATTTTTATCGAAAAAGTTTGAAGTGGTACGTTAAATAGAAAATATTTATATGTTCTTTCAAGGGAAGCTTTAAAAGAATCTTTAGATTTTCTAAACTGTTCAAACCCTTATTTATACATAAATATGACTCACAACGAATTCATTCGCCAGTAGTTATGATGTAGCTGTAAGCCACATTTGGTTAGCCCGGGCCAAACAACTTCAAGCCTCATTTTTCAATGGACCTCTGACACTTTGATAGGGTATCTGCCTATTTTTCAGATGCTTCCCCAAACTTCCCTATGCATAAGATATCACTGGTATCCTTTTTGAAAGGACGCTTGATGTATTAGGAACGAATAAGGTTATAATTAAGCAGGCAGATGCCTACCACAAAACAGGAGACACTACCAAAGGGGGTAGGGGTTGCAAAATTTGACTTCACCAAAACATTTAGAAATCAATTATTTTCACGTGTAAGGGTATTATATCATCAATACTCGATTGCAAATCACAGTGAAAGTATTTTAAAGCCCAAAACCATGAGCATTTTAATGATTATTTTTGTTGTTGTGTTTTCTATCCGATTTGTTAAGAAATATTTTGAAGTGCAACTGTAGTCCATATTCAACCTTGATGACAATGTATTTACCTGGTGCAATATTATGCAGCAATATATCATAACCATTCATCCATGCGTAAAGTACACCTAGTCAGTGGCCATGCAGTTTATGTGTATTGGTTAGATAAAATATATGTGCAAATTAATCTACCAACTGAATTTAGTAGAAGGACTATTTTTTTCAAAATCTAAAGAAAAATATGCTAAAACGTTGCAATATTCCATGACTAAGGGGTTATGAAAAGGAAGCTTACTTCTACTTATTATTTCCTTATACTAGAAAAAAAGATTCTCAAGAGAGCACACCAAAAATCCAAATGCTAATGTTCGGGCTCGCCCAGACGTCACATTTTGGGCTGTGGGATATCAACCCCCCGAGTCCCAGCTAGCTTTCACATATCTTATGTAAAATATGAGAACACACTTACGTGCAAAAGGATTAGTTGGGACTCGGGGGGAATGATGTTTTAAAAATATTTTTCTATTTCCTATATGTATAATACAAAAAGTGACCATTTTAGCCCCAAAATAAAGCCTTACATTTATGCAAATAGGGAATCAAATGCAAATTCATAAAATAGAGACCAACAGTGAACTTATATATGAAGATGGAAGCATTTGATCGACTTAAATTTTTTATCAAAATAATAGGCAGCGATACACTGTGATTCCCATTACCACCGTCAGAGGTCCTTTGCTTCATTGTCTGTCCCTGTGCATGTTCGCATTTCTGCTGTTCCGGTTTAACTATCCATCAGAGCCGCTAATAAGTCTTTAGATTAAACAATAAATACAAAATCGTTTTGTATTCTAAATAAATAGTTTCTATACTAGAAAACAATCATAAAATGTAAGCCTCATCGGAGTCACTACGTTGTGTCCTTGAGCAAGACACTTTATCCTCTGCTTAGTACTGGTCTAACCCAGGAAACTTCCCGGTATTACTGAAAAAATGATGATTGCGTCGTAAAGCAACAACAAAAAACAAAGCAATAAAATGTAAATACAAGAAATGGATTTTTCTTTTTGGACGTTCATTTGGGCGTCATTTACTTTGAAACTGAGCACACGGTATTCATTACTTTGTGAACTTTCATAAAATGAAACTCATTTCTTAAGGTACGTCACAGAAAATATATCTCTGAAAAAAATGCACTTAAATACAGCAGAAATATGGAAAACCTGGCAAACTAAGTAAGGAAGAAGGCAAAGATCAGGAATCCATATAATCAAATACCACATCTGGCCCAGGATACCATATGGGAAAGTGACAAAAACAAAAAAAGAGAGCCAAGAGGTCAGCCCTTTCCCAGCAGGGGATCACAAGGCTACAAGGAACAGACAAAACAGTATGACATAAAACACAATTAACAAAAAAGGATCCACAAAAGAAGCACCGGCTTGGAACAGTCAGTTAGAAAATTACTGCAGGGCTTGAACATGTTCAACGGTACCAACATCACCCTTAGTTCTGAAATTGATGAAAACACATGTGAAAAAGTGACAAAACACAAGAAAACACAACACAAAAGAAAGCCAAGAGGTCAGCCGTTTCACAGCAGGTGACCACAATGCTGCAAGGAACAATTAAGACAGCATAACGAAGACAAACATGAAACTTACAAAAGACGCACTTTCTTGGAATGGTCAGCAAAAATCACTTAAGGGCTTAAACATGTTTAAAGGTACCAACCTTATGTTGATGTTGATCAAGACAGATAGATGTTCGATTTGCATAAAATATCCCTAACTTATCGATGTACCATATCCTAGTTCATACAAATCGAGATATAAAAAGGACATAAAACAAAGATAAGGACTCAACAATACATACAAGTGCATACCACAGTAAAAGAAATCCAACAGTTAAACCCCAATGGGCCCGACCACAGGCACAGCATCAGGCCCTAACCCTCTCATCTATATATAAGTCTTTAAGACAGAAGCGTCATAGAGTCTTGGATCTGACCAACCCATGTGCAATTGAAGAGGATAGCAAAGTTGCCAACCGTGATTGGGTTTACCACCAAGCATGTGGTCTGTGCAATATATTATTCTCATAAACAATCTTTTTATAATGAGATATTATTTTAATAACAGGTTATAATTATGGGAATCTACATTTCTATTTTACCAAGAAAAGTCATTATATATGCTTATTTGAAGCTTCCAGGAGGATAGTACGGGGATAACGGACTTGCGGTTACCCATTAGGCAATGGATATGCCATGGAATTTAACCATTCTGGAAGTAACTTTACTTTTAAAATCACAGTTTTGTCCCATGGACTAAGTCATTAGCATATCTTGCTGCGATACGATTAAAACTTATTTAGAGAATTTAAGAATAATTAACCTTTAAAGCTGCATAGTCTGTAACTTTTGATCTTCTAATTTTAAAAATAATGTTTTTATTTTTCAAGAACGCAGTACAAATACTCAAATTCAGGTAAACATTTTACCATTTTCGTACATCTTAACAAGTTATCACTATCAAAACAACTGCATTTATGTAAAATTCAACGGTCTATAATTATTGGAGGGACGCAAATAATTACCAACAAGAGAAAAATACACCTATTTGATAAGATAATTCACTTTTCAATGCAGTTTTCAGCTGTACTGAACATTTCTATTGTGAAAACATAGCTTAATTCTACTTTTACAAATGATTTAAAAAGAAAATAAAATTTTTCGAAAAATGTTCATAGTTACAGAGTATGCAGCTTTAATCTATTCAAATTCTATTTTTATATGCATCAATAAGCTTTGTTTATGTAGTGTAGGTTCGTAACTAATGTTGCGAAAACTTTTGACCCTACCCCATTGCTGTAATTTGTGGCATTAAAATATGTATAAACTAAACCTATTCAAATCCTTATCACTCAAAATGATTAATTGTGTAAAAATTGATAACAATTAAGGAATCATTGGATTAAGCTTCGTGTGCATTTATGAGCCATCCCATGAGATTGCAGTACTTATCACGTAAGAGACCAGAGAATGCTAAGATAAGCCCATGTATCCAAACAGTCTCCCTAAACCATTCACTGCTAGCATATACTTTACAAGGTAGGGATGTGAATGAAGACTCAAGCCAAATAGTAATCATGTAGCCCAGTATTAATTGAACATACACATGAAAAGAGTGAAATTAAGCATGTGAGATAAGTATAATCATCCCATGAGTGACACAAACCTTCCTGATGGCACTTTTGTTCAGCAGAGCAGAACAATTTGCGCAATTTTGACAGAGGGGTGTGTGGGGTTTATCCATATGAAATTATTTTAAATTTGGACCAAGTGGCCAAGGAGGTAATGTTTAAAGAAAAAGCTAAGCAGGATGCACGATTAGCCTTTGGCTCAGGGGAGCTAAGACAAAAGGGCATGACAAGGAAATACCTCATTGACACACCACAGACCAAACCACTTTATCACGAGGAAGAAACACAGAACACAAACAAACAAAGACGCACCCATGGTATCGAGAATACAATTTAAATAAAGTAACTGGCTTTCAACTTCTCAGTGTGACCATTGCAACTAAGAAAGGAAAATGGGAATTACCCCACAAACATAGATTAAATATAATTGAAGCAACAATAAACAAAGATTTTTATGCACTAGCTTTTGTAACACGATGTCTGATTGGATAACGTCAAACATTTGCGACAGTATATCCTGCGATATACCTCCCCAGATGAAAACTTTAAATACAGATATCCCCTATATCAAAAACAACAACATAAATCACCGCCTTAGAAGGGACAACAGCTGAGGTCATAGGTGGGGGGTTAAATATATTCTACAGGCCAAACCTTTGCCATAGATTCGGAACCTGAAAACCCTATTTTGAAAATGGATGCTATCTGAGCACATACAAAGTTCAGCTCCGCTCTCTTTACCTTTAATCCGACATACAGAGAATACTAGGTGAGTGTCTTTTAATATCAAGTTTACCAGGCAAGGCTTCGAGAACGCTTGTTGAATTGCTCGGCAAAGCTCGCGATTCATCAACAAGCCTCGCCATTCAACAAGTGTTTTCAATGCTGAGCCTCGTAAACTCGATATCAAAAGACGCGAACCTGGTATACTATTTATCAGTTTATATCAAAATAGCGATATTGACGTAATTATCGATTTTCGTGTCGACAACGTCATTTAAAAAGTGCAAAGTCATGATGACCTGATAAAGGCACATGCAGTGAGATAGACAAGGTTTATCAGGTCAATGTGTAACAATGCAGTTAATATGATAGGTAAATGATAATTATCGTAACTGAAATATAATGCTGTACCTGTTATACCGGCTACCTCTTTAATGGTTCGTGATGTAAATCTGGACATAGGTGAATAAGGCGGCTCTATCAGGTGGCCTGCTCCAGGGTACACACACAACTCGATAAGGTGACGCCTGTCTTCTGGGTATGTGTTGTAGAACAACTCCAGATATTTACAGTTGAAAGCCAGGTCATCTTCCCCAGCGATCAGTAAAACAGGTATGTCCTTTTCGTGAAGCTAAATGATAATATAAAGCGTAATCTTGATCATAATGGAGTATAATGCAGCAAATGATGAGAAACTGTGCGCTGCTCCCTTTAAAACCCTATAAGTATTGTCAATTTTTACCCTGAAGTTCAAAGGGCGTGTCATATGCTAATTTTATCTCCGATCTGTTGTCGCTAGTTTTCGCCGAATATATGCTTATTTGAAATGGAATGTCTGAAATAAATAGCAGTTCGACAATATCATCCGCTGAAGTGTAGTGGGTTAGGCGCAGGACTCGTAGCATATAGTCAGGGTTGGCATGATATTACCCACCCGTGTAAACCCACCCCATAAAACCCGGGTTTACCCAGGTTGGGCAATATGGTCATATTACCCACTTTGGGCAATATGTGGGTTTTATGAATTTTTGGTCTTAAAAAGTTCTCCGTTTACAGTCTGATTATAGATATAATAGTGTAGAAATGATTCTATATAGCCATATTTTATTAGTTTAAATGGCAATAGCGAGCTAGTCATTAAAATACGAGTATCAACATTTACATTTAAATATATATTACATGTTTTTTCAAGATACAGACAAGTCAGGTTTCAACTATGTCTGATTATTATTATCAAGTCTATTATCATGAATATACCAGTCTCCCAACCTTTCCCCTGAAAAATATCTTAGGCTCAATAATATAAACAAATCCACTCTGGGTCTAATTGCTTGATCATATTGGCAGTAAATGAAAACATTTAAAGCTAACTTTGATTGGTAATGAGCTGTTGATGCTTAAGCCTGAATAAACTTTATGTATGTATAATTAATTCTATTCCAGAGTGTAATTAAGTTCCCATTTCGCAATACAACTGCATTAAAATATATTCACACTTTTGTTACTAGGACCAGCATGACTGCATTTGACCATAATTTCAAAAGCCAAGGATAATTGCTCAATTACTGTCCCAAAGGTGTGAATCAAAGTCAAAACAATAGTACTGTTGTTTTTTCTACATTTTGGGATATCCCCACAATTTTTTGTAATCATCCTAAAATTTTACCACAAGGTAATGCCATCAAAAGATGCAGACAGAAATGCAAACAACTTTAATCCTGACCAGACTGTTTCTCTTTAGACCAGCACTGTTAGCACTGAAAAACTGTGAGGTAGTAGCAGGTTGTGGGAGTTATGATAAACTTTCAGATTTATAAACCCACATAAAACCCATAAAACCCTAAAAACCCGTCCTCATAAAACCCGTAAAACCCGCTGGGTAGGGCTTTATGATAAAACCCTGGTTTTATGCCAACCCTGCATATAGTAGGTAAGTTTAAATCTCGCGAAAAGCGTTTCATTTTTTCCTGTAAGGAAGGTTTGTATGCGCTTAAAACAAAACAGGAAAGCGTGAAAATGTTGGGTTTTATGTTTGTTTTTACGCGCGTGTAAAGTTAATATTAATGTACACATGATAACACTGGAGTTACTAGTAAACCAAGAATGTTGGACAACCAATCTTGGCTCTTAGGCGAATCAGTCTCGATTTTCTAGCGACTATACGTGTGATCATTTGTAAATGGTACATAATTATACACAATTGAACAAAAATTAAGCATGTTTACGCTTTTCTAGAGTTTTCCCTCATGTCAGTACATAGAAACTTTTTTACTGAGAAAAAAAATAAAACTCTCCTTGCGAGATTCGAACTTGCCTCCTCGATAATAGAAGTTCTGGGCTTAGCTCACTACACCACAGCAGACGATATAGTCATATTACTACCGTTATGATACATTGAATTTCAGAAAACCTAATTTATTCCCATATATTCGGCAAAACTATTGATAACAGGTCTGAGATAAATTTAAATATGCCACTTCCTTTGAACTTCAGAGTCAAAAATACCACAACACAAATGATTTTCCTTTGATACAATGAGATTTCGATGGTCCAGGGTGTATATCGAGGAGTCACGTCAGAGATATGTGGCAGTTATGCCTTATATTGCTGTTAGCGATATGTGGTGGAAAATTCATTTCCCCATCTTTCATTTTTATGCTTCTGGATTTTTTGTGACATTGTCAGTGTCATAATTGATAATGCTATCAACGATATTAGTTTCTACTATGTAACATTTCTTAATCTACTAAATTGAAATTCTAATATTAAATGACATTTTCAATGCCAATCATAGTTGTTGTATTGATTGTGTTGAATTGACAGCAAATCATGCAATTTTCATGCTGAAATCTACCTGTTGTGGAAAGTTTCTATGAAGTATATTTTAGCAACTAATATTGAATAGGGAAAACCCAGCAGCCCATGCGTTAAACAGACTCAAGAGATTATGCATCTTGGCCTATCAGAAAGCATCTATTTATAGATTATATAAAAATTAGCAGAGCATAAGCTTGACAGCAAAAGAAACGCATAATTTTCATTACTTCATTAACGTTTATCATCATAATAAAAATACCCTCAATAATGTTAATATGTTTGGTAGGATTCCTAACCTAGTTCCAGGCTTTTTTTTCCTCTTTGCACATTAGATAATGTAAAACACATAAAATACAGTGCTCTACGTTGAATGAGCCATGTTGGGAATCTGATTTCACTGAATATTGTCACAGAACAATATAACAAATAAGATAAAACTTTTTTTTAAATCATAGCTTTAGAATAAAAACTGCAGATCCAAAAATCTTCTGATATTACATTTTACATTGATCTTGAGAAATGTTCTAAAACTCTGAGAGGCAGGGAATCCTGATACATAATGCGTACTATCAAGTGAGGTACTGTCTGACAAAACCATTTAAGGACATATGCTACTAAATACTTCCCATACTGAAATAATTTCACAACTTTGCATACAGTTTATTTTATGACATAAAAAGAATATGTCACTGTGCTCAAATTTTCAAAACCTCATATGGAAGTTTTCAGCATTTCTTTATTTTAATTTAATTATTGCTCATTACCTCAAGCTTTTTAGAAATGTGAAAGGTTATTTGTTTTCCCAAGTCGTGACAAGATACTGCATTATATATTTTCGTAATTCCCCTAAAATAGGATATCGATTTTTAGACTAAATGATATTGAAAAATCTGACATTTAAAATATTAAAAAAAAATCATTCATTATCATTTAACGGTTTAGAAAAAAGAAAAGAATTGGGGGTCACTATACTATTTATCTTTCAGCAGGGCCAAATTTAACCCCACCCCAACAGCTTTCGAGGAAAAATCAATATTAATTATTAATAAGCGTATTTTTATCATTTATATTATTTCATATTACTTGCATGAAATAATTTAGCATTAAAACGCTAAAAAGAAGAAGAAAAAAAATTTATAATAGGCTCTAACTGGGAATTGATCCTGGTCCTCTGGTTCCAAAGTTAGAGACGCTAACCACTAAGCCAACAAGGTTGGATTGTGTATGGCTCGAAATAACGGTACATATTGGGCAGAAAATCTAAAATAGGCCATATTTGTATTCGCATACAGGTTAAAAACTTGGAAATTTTGAACATTGTTTGATTTTGCCTGATCACTTTATTTGCATTTGGTACTAACACGATGACTTCAGATAAAGGGTCATTAGATATTTCGAACACATTTGAACTACTTTATTTTGTCAAGAAAATATGGAAATATCCATCTGTTATAAAAGTATCTGAAAACTGTATTGTTCAGAATACGTAAATGGTCAAAAAGACATGACCCAAACAACTTCTTTAATTTTGGACAGAGCCTCTTTGACTGTTTGGCCATTCTGAGTGTTATATGGTTTAAATTAATCAATTGCATTTTAGCCACATCACACTTGGGAAGGTGAACCCTATTTAGTAGGATTGGCCATCCAGAAAACATACGCTGTAAACATGTCTCAACAATTACTATTTGGAAAACAGCAGCAGCTGCAGCTGTACTAACTTGGCGATATTACTGGCACGCACCTTCTTGCACCAGTACACTCGGAATGGCAAGGGCTCTTTAGAAATTTGGCTATTTGGGTTGCTGTGGGGCTTGATAGCGCGATGACCTGCAGGCAAACATGCATGTTTGGCCGCTGCCAATATTTGCTATTAGCTAAATGCTACTTTATTGTTGTCCTTCTACTTGAAAATGTTTTTCACTATCAGTACATTCAATAAGAAGCATACCCTCACGTATACATGCATGTATTTTTGTTTTGTGATGATGAGTAGTATATGCGAAAGTCTACTGATCTCTAATAAAGTTCTGTTCTGACAACTTAATCTTCAAAAGAAGCCTGTATGGCCTGATGATGACGAAGATTGATTTTCCTTAAAATGCACTCTGTGGTTTCTGGTATACTACATACTACATTTCGAAGTTCGTGTAAATTATCAATTAGTTTATAACGCCCATAATTATCTCCTTGTATCAGAATTGCTCAGAAAAGCCATTCGTATACGATGCATTGGTTTATACACATGTTCCATGCATCAGTGTTATTTGTCATATCATTTGACTATTATAAACCCCATTTTATGCAAAACACACAATAAATAAAATATGCGTATCTTTACTGTTAACTATATATAACTTCATTCAATCTTAATTGTACTAAACAGTAAAATCATTTGTCTAGAAAGGATACAAATAATGAGAACAGTAATCCAATGATACTTACTGGTAAATAATCTTCCGGGTCACAAACAAACACATCACGATATGATCTGCCTTCGTGTGTGATGAGTACTTCATCAAAGTCAATGCTATAAAGAAAATGGTTAACAATAGTTTCAAAGTGTATAACCACATGTAAGATGCATAATATGAGATCTATTAAATTGAGTACAGGTGCAATTATGTTGTATAGTTCATGTGACCATAAATATTGTGTCAGAAAAAGGAACTATAAAAAGCATTTTAATTTAAAACGGTGGTCAGCTCATTTTAAATACTGGTAAGGTGCACCAGGATTTGATATTTTGTACATTTACTGCGTTTGAACAGAAATTTAAAACTTCACAAGTTTACTCTTTTTCTTGAAAGTGTTGGTAACTGCACCAAACTCAAAAGTATAACTAGGGAATACTAGGTGAGTGTCTTTTGACATAAAGTTTACCAGGAAAGGCTTCAAGAACGCTTGTTGATATCATGAGGCTTGCGGAGCGATTCAACATGTGTTCTCAAGGCTGAGCTTGGTAAACATTATATCAAAAGACGCAAAACCTGGTATTCTATTTATCAGTTTACCCATTGTTTGACTCTTCCAACTAGCAATTATGACGCAATTTTCGATTTTTGTGTTGATTCAGCGCCATAAGCGTCATTCAAAATGTGCAACGTCATCATGACCTGCTCGGACCCAGTATAAACGGACTGGTCACTGGCGGAAATACAAAATTATGTTGTCGAGGCTTCGTTTTAGCACTTTTTTTAAAGTACTACAACCAACAAAATTGATTCTGAGCATACACGAGATTATAAGAGGTTACTACAGGTATGCGAAGCTGAAATATTACAAGTTACAGTAAATCTGTTTAATATAATTGATTTTTTCTCATCTTTTTATGTTGACTTCTGACGATTTTCGGCTAAAAATGCCGAAAATAGCTAAAAATGGTACCGAGGTTTCTTGCTGATGTTCATAAAGACGAATAAACGTTCAATAAATATAAAAACACAATCGTAAAGATAGAGTATTGAACTGTTGCTTTTTGAAGAAAAATCAAAGATATGCAGAGAAATAACGGAGATATGATTTTTTAATCTTCAACATACGATGATGATACGTCAGTTTTGAAAGCCCAGCCACGACAACGTATTTCCAATATATACATTTACCTGTATGTAAGTGACCAGTCCGTGTTTATTGGGTCCGAGTCTACAAAATACAAATTTTGACAGTTTTAAAACAATGATACCTAAGTCTTTCAGTATTTTAATTTGATAAGCAGTTGATATCTCATGCTTAGAAGTATTAAGAATGATGGCCTAGTTTACCGCATTACTTTCACATGGGTGTATATAGCTGGCCATATAGCAGACGCCAGAAATTATGGAATTATGAAGGTGCGTACAACTTGTTTAAACCTTCACTGTTATCATGATAATGTGGTATTACATACTTTGACATGCCAATAAATCTGTCTTGAAACGACATAGGTAAAGTGCTGAGGAACGGCGCACCATTGATACTAACAACCGCCTTCACCTACGATGAAAAGGAAAATAAATTGGAATAATACGGGGAAATTTAATAATAATGGATTTAGCACAACACGTTTTAGCCATTTTCACACTGGAAATCTGTAAAGGGTGCATAACCCAGCTGAACTACCGCAGTATCTGCACTGTTTCCTAAACATATTTGCTTCAAAGGCAGTAATGTTTGTTTTGTTTTTTTCGAAACCCCTCAAGGTAATCTGGTCAAAATAAAATAAGTGCCACCAGATATTTACCCATAGACCTAATGGAAACACATCCATGTTTGATTTATCAGAACATTTTTCTGAGAACGATTCTCTAATAATGTGTTTAGCAAAGAAGCAGCAATGTTTCTCCTCAACCAGTGCTAGGTTTCAAATTTATTGATAATCATTCCGTAGTATTTCAGACATTCCAGATAATGGCCCACTTCGTTCCTTATCATTCCTATAGTAAAATTGACAAAAATATGGATCCTCTTGGAAAATTTAATACATACCTATCGAAAATCAGCATTTTCAATTGCTTCTTTGTGTAATTACATCTAAGATATTGTTTTTTAACTTGGGTGGAGTTAGAAATTTTAACTTCTTTCGATAAGTTTGAAACAAACAATTAAAATTGGGAATTTAATTTTTTTGCTATGGAGTATATATATAGTTCCTAATAGACCTCTGACGTAATAGATGCTTGCTGAAAATTACAAGTTGCAATTTTAGTTGGTTGGCAAGTAAACAAAGTGAATAGCCCTATATGCCTCTTAAAATTCTTTATCGTAAACGAAAATGATATGTATATACTACACAGTCTACTCTAATTGAAAATTACGAATAAATGGGACCGCAAATAGTGCACAGCAAGGATATATTTTGTTAAAAAAAATATTTTCAATGAACTGACAGATCATGAAACCATCTTGCTAGATAGGTCTACAGGAGGGAACCAGACAAGCTACTACAGTAACGATGCTCTGACCCACCATTGATCTGTAGTAGGTTTGTGACGTCACTATAGTAGCGAATATCAATTTTCAACTCAAACTTTAGGTACAATAGTAGGAACTCTAGTTAGATTTGAAGTGGGCCTCGATGGGTATGAGAGGATTTGTTAAGTGTTCTCTTACGTAACATATACGGGTTATACAATCAAACGTTAAATGTGCTTTAATGTGTTTTTGCGATAAGCACCACATTTTAAGTGCTAGAACAATGTTTGAAAACTAAACGCCTATCCTAAGCTTACAAAAATGCGTGCAAACCTTTGGGCTATGGTAAGCCATCTGTAGTGCTATCTCTCCGCCCTTAGATACTCCAATAACGCCAATACCATTGCTGTTTACGTATGGTCGATGTGAGAACCAGTCCACAGCCTCCTTTAATATAAATAGTTTAACCATTAGCCCTTTGTTTACACTGTGGCACAACATCTACATAGGGTAAATTGTCGGTTGGAATACCATGTAATTTTGAACTTGTTTGCAATATAGTTGATCCTGAACGTTGCTCTGTCCGTGCAGAATAAAACTGCTCCAGGCGATTAGTTATAGCACTAGGAGACTGTTTATTTACTAAATTGTATATTGAGGTCAGAAGGGAGGAAATAGCTCCCTGCATACTTGTAACCATACTGATAGTACTGTCCAGAAGTCTGTGATTGTGAGTGTTCATGAGTGGAGTGTAGACTTTTTCTATGGTGACTTGGTGTATAAATTGAAGAAGATTTTGGCTCTAATAATTTTTTCAACTCTATGACAGTTCCGACTTAAAGACTTATCTATTGATGAGATGGTAGGGGCCTGATGCTTTGGATGTTTGTTGGGCCCACCAGGGTTTACCTGTTGGATTTCTTTTGCTTCGGTATTAAGTTTTATTTACTGTTGATTCCTTATCTTTGCTTTATCTCCTTGCTATATCTTGATTTATATGTTCTAGGAGATGATGCATTGATAAGTTAGGGGTCTTTCATGCAAACCAAATATCTATGTGTCTTGATCAACGTTAGGTTGGGGCTGTGTATCAGCTTAAGCCCTCCAGTAAAATATTTAACTGACCATTCCAAGGGGGTACTTCTTTTGTGGATATTTTATTTTTTTACTGGCTTGTGTTTGCTATGCCTTTGTGCGTGTCTGTTTATATGTGCCTTGCGGTCACCTGCTGGGAAAGGGCCTACCGCTTGGCTCTCGTTTGTGGTGTCTAACTGTGAGTTTGTCACTTTTCCATTGGTATCGTGAGTCAGGTGTGGTACTTGATTGTATCGATTCCTGATCCTGCACCCTTACTTACTTTGTTATAGCTTGACTAGCAGCTGGGCTAGAAATAATGTTTTCAAGTGAAGGCAGATCACTCCCACTCTTATTAGGTTAAATATTAAAAGTAGCATCCTGAGATGAACTGTCCATTTGTGATGTACTGAAAGTTGGACTCAAGTCATCTTGATTGAGATTATTGCCATCACGTTTGTTCTGGACAGCCTCCAACTGTTGATGTATGTGTAGTAAGGCTGACTTTGGTATAGAAGATGTTGACAAAGCTATTCCAAACTTTGAATTTATGTCGTTAGCCTTGCCACTGTCTAGTAAGCTGGAACACTTAAACATAGTAAGTGAGTTAGACCAGGAAATACCACAATCAAAAAACGCAGACAACCCCAATGCACCACGAGGAACAGCCACAAAACCATCACGAGATACAAGGAAGAAAAATAAAGCAAAACACCAACTCTCTCTCTCTTCACTATCAAGTTGATTGCAAAACTAGAATGGACATAAAGTAACGTACAAAAAACATAAACCAATTACAAACTCCACAATGGGAGCAACAATAAACAAAAAGCCAACAACAACAGAACCACCGCCTTAGAACGGACAGCAACCTAAGCCACCGGGGGAGGGGGGCTTAAATGCATTTTACTGGTACCAAATCTTCGCCCTAGATTCTGTTGTTGTTGAAGTACAAGAAATGTTCAGCTCGCAAAATGGCCTTCTAACTTATGCAATGTATCATCATGGAGAAACACTCTAATCAAATTAACACACTATAATAAAACAAAGAAAATGGCTCAAGACTCAAAGATAGTCAGAGCTAAAGAAAACCTCAAGTTGAGCCACGGTGGGTCTAGCTACAGATAAGCATCTGGCACCAACCCACTGATTAAAGCTTTACGTCAGAGCCGTTATAGAGTCTGAGGTCTGACCCACCGTCGTGCAATTAAAGAGGAAATCATAGCTATGAACCGTGATTGGGTTTTAAACCAGGCATGCAGACTGTCGCATGACAGCCAAGTTATATCCAACCTTTATATAACGTTTGATAAAGTTTTTGAATTGATCACTAAAATTAGGTTTTCCAACAATTCGTTAGAATTTATAAACTAAATCACCATAAAATATAGGTTCTGATATGCCTTGTTGCAGAAAAATCGTTACACCAATGTTGTATTTAACAATTAACTCTGAGTGTCTTTGTAGACTTTAGAAAATGCTTTTCGAATTTTATGATATCTATAACCTTGTTTTAATAACCTAACACACAATCTTGCAAAAAGAATAACATAGAAATATATATACCATAGGAAGGGGAGCGAGGAACATCTCCATCAAAAAATACAAAATTTAAAATTTCAAAATTAAAATCATCTCGTTTCTCATAACATTTAGAAGAAACTATGCCATTTGTTATTGACAAGTTCAAGTCCAACACAGGAGATACATTATCAGAAGAACTCGCCTTATTTAACTGAAGTTCAGTAGGATATATCTGACCTACCATTTGTTCAAAATAAGGATGATCAATTTTAAGTAGGTTATCTAAATATCTGGAGGTGGAGTTGAAAGCTTCAATAATATCAGTTTGATTATTGTCTGACAGAGACAACATGAAGTCTCTCTCATAACAAAACAAAACCAAAACTGCAACAAGGGGAGCACAATTAATACAATTAGTACCCATTGGGATACCTACATTTGTCTATATAATTTCGAGCAAAAATTTATATATTGTCCAAAAGATAAAGGAGAGCATCACAAATGTTCTGACATGGCCACAATTTATATGGTTTTAGTTGTTCAGAAGTGAAAAAGGCATTTTTATTGTTACAAACTAAATAAAGTGAGCCCTCTCTGTTAAATGTTTGTTCAATTAATTCTGTTAGTTTTTCTTTAGTTAGATTATAAGGCACTGTAGTATAGAGGGTAGAGAAATCACATGTAGACAAACCGGATGCTAGAAAACCTATAGACTTCAATTTATGAAGAATTTCACCTGCATATTTAATATACCAAAATATTTTTTACCATTTCTTTCATAAACTGTTGTGCAATATTTAGTGACATTGTTTTAATCCCAGTAAGGCAAGAAGTCAAAAGAATAGACAACTCAGTAGTTGTACATGGACTAGAATTATCACATAAAACGCTTATATGGCACAAATCTTCGCTATCTGTTTTTCATGCTTTATCCAAGTTAACCAAGTTACTTCAGTAATATAAATTGTAATTGTAATTGAAACAATTCAACAAATTGAAATTATCCAAATTGCAGTCCTGCTAACAGCTAGCAAGCAAATTGACAACTGAGCCCAGATTTTGCATACATTTTTTTTTAAATAATAATTTGTCATAAATGACACATAATGTCAAATGCCTAGTACCTAGGGCTGCAGAATAGTTACGAGTCTCATATAAACTATATTTATTTATAATCTATAAACCACATGTGTATTAATCCTATCCACAGGATAGGATTAATACACACGTGATCTATCGATTCGCGTTAGCCCAGTTGAGGTGTACAAGTTAACGTTTTACTTAAACAATTGTAAATAAAATAAAACGTCACTGACACTTTCGTTTGGCACGACATAAAGTATGTTTGGAGAAGATAAAGCTGTCGGACCCCGACATACGACTCCACATAATGCCATAGTGAAAGGGGAAATAATGCACATTGAAGAATGCCATTTTGACTACAAGTGCCAACGGGCAAGGGAAACCCCATCGTGGGGGCCATCTTAGCATGGTACATAGCACAAACGTCGCTACTTGACCGTGTCAATACGATTGATACAAATATGCGATTTGAAAGCAATCAGGCGATTAAGATAAAGTGGAATCGGACAGGTGACAGCCATATATATGGCCATCTGGGATATCATTTACTGGACAAAACCCATATTCAAACATGGATGAGTTTTATGAAAAAAATCAAACATGACAGTTGGAAGAAATCGTGTAATAAATGATTAAGTTTAAGTGTCCAGTGCATGCATTTAATCCATCTAACTTAACGTTAATTACAAAAAGCATTTAACACGCTAAATGAGCAATCAACAAGTAAATGAGTATCAATCAATCAATCAACAAACATATTACAGTAGTCAGAAATGGGCCTCGTCGCAAGAAAACCTGTTTTGTGGGTTTGCGAACGTGTGATGCTCAAATCAACCTGCTAGCCTACATAGAATAGCTTGAATATAGGGACCACACATGCCTTCTCTTGAATTATCATTTGTGGTGTCCCGAGGTAGGGGCCGATAGAATAGCTAGAATATCGTTATTTTGCATGAAGATTTTTTTAATTTTACTTTCCAGAGAATGTATAACAAGCGCACTGATCAGTCTGCACGGGTACAGAGGCTGGTCGGTGCCTTTGCTGTTCGCGTGCAACAAAATCTACAGCTTTCCCGAGACGAGGCCAAATGGTGTACCATAAAGTATTCGAACTTCAAATCGTACAATGCACTTGGCAAATCTTCGTGAGCAAAATATGGTAATGCATAGGTTACAAATCCTCTGGAGGCGAACAGTGCAGCTCTGAACTCAGCAAGGGAACCAGCAGTACCGAACATGTCAATCAATGCCGGGAACGGGCCATCACCTGAATAATAAGAACTTAACATATTGACTGGTATACCTTCATTTTTATATATATTTACCAGCCGGGTAGCTACATATACACACATTTGGACAAAAATATGAAAAAAAAATCTTACAGTTCAGATGGATTCTTAATTTACCGTGTACAAAACGTGAACGTTGCACTATGCTTGGCATTCTGGTGTGAGGTTAGTGCCTCTTGAGATTTAAAATATTGTTGGTACTTCTTGCAATGGAATGTAAATGCGTCTTGATGTGTTGTTTCAAGTTTGATTTTTAGAAAAACCTTGCATCACTTATGTCACATGTAATTTTTTCACCAACCTCTGTTTGATTGAAACATCCCATAGGGATCCATCTTAGTGGCCTAAGGGGTATATTTCTTCCTGGATAACAGCCAAGACATCAGCAGATATCATGCCGGTTATTTTCCTTGTTTTCTTAGAGCAGTGTCGCATGCTCAAAGTGACCTTCAATGACATTAGGACCATTTACACTGTGTGATTGATTCACTGATTCCTTTAAATTTAATACATGTAAGTCCATTTGTCATTTAAATGATATCTGGTATACATTTGTAGACATACATTTTGAGCTCATTTATATATTTATTACCTCTTAGAGACAATTTGGACCCTGTTTATACAGCGTCTGAACGGGATCTAGACTGTTAGCACATGCTAAGTATAAGTCAGCTAAATGGCAAATGGTTTTAATTTTGATGCAATATGGGAGATAATTTATGGTCTCAGTCGAGAGCAAAATCTGTTAACTTTAAGTAGCTTTCTACAATTTAGAGCAGTCATCAATGTAACTGTGAAACGATGATCAAGTGTGGCTTTATTTGCCGGGGGGGTGTTTCTTGTTGTTGTTTTTTTTTTTGTTTTTTTTTTTTTTCAAAACAGGTGTATAAAAAATCGGTTCAACAGGTACGAAATTAGAAATTGTCCGCAAGTTGCAGAATACACCGACGCGAAACTGGAGGTATCACTAAATAAGGAAAACAGGCAAAACCTTTGTGCATAAATCATTTTCAGAACTTTATTTCAACATTTTGACGACCCAGAAAATGAGCGCAAGGTAGGGTGTACCTTTACATGTTCTTCTTGTTTGTTTGATTTTATCCATTACGTCCCAGCCAACAATTTTTCTGTTATGTCAAGAGGGATCTTCCTGGGTTGAACCAATTCTAAGACCGGATTAATGTGTCTTGTCTTACACCAAACTTTTTGATAAACGTGAAGACTTTGATTTTGAAATTGTCAACTTCCCATTTTTAGATGGTATTGTTCCTCTCTCTACAACATATGGAGGCTATATCTCTCAACTCAATCTGTTTGCTAGAGCATCTAGCTACATTACTGACTTCAACACTCGCAATAAAATATTAACTCAAAAACTTCTTAAACAAGGTTATTGGTATTGTAAACTTCGCAAAACATTTTCTAAATTTTATAGATGGTAATATGGTTTGATATCTAAATTCCAAGTTGGACTTAAATCTCTCTTGCGCCAAGGACTTTAGGAACCTGAATTTTATGATAAATTGGTGTATATTGAAGAAGATTGCTGGCTTTAATAATTTTGCAGCGCAGATCGTTAAAATAATTTCCCATTATAAAAAGATTGGCTACAACATTAATGTATTGCAACAGACTGCATGCTTGGTGGTCAACCCAATCACTGTTGGCAACTTTGCTTTCCTCTTTAGTTGTACGCTGGTGGGTCGGACTTCAGACTCTATGACGGTTTTGACTGAAATGCTTATCTATTCATGAGATGGTAGGGGCCTGATGATTTGGCTGTTTGCCTGGCCCACCGTGGTTTACCTGTTGGATTTCGTTTGCTCCGGTATTCAGTTTTGTTTACTGTTGAATCCTTGTCTTTGCATTATCTCCTTGTCATATCTTGATTTTTATGTTCTGGGAGATGGTGCATTGATAAATTCGGGGTCTTTCATGCAAACCAAATATCTATGTGTCTTGATCCACATCTGCATTAAGGGTGAGGTTGGCGCTGTGAAAGTGGTTTAAGCCTACCAGTAACTGACCGTTCAAAGGGGGTACTTCTTTTATGGATCTTTTATGGGGGTTTTTCTGTCTAGTGTTTGCTATGCCTTCGTGTGCGTCTGTTTATATGTGCCTTGTGGTCACCTGATGGGAAAGGGCTGACCTCTTGGCCCTCGTTTGTGGTGTCCAGCTGTGAGTTTGTCACTTTCCCATTGGTATCCTGGGTCAGGTGTAGTACTTGATTGTATCGATTCCTTATATTTGCACCCTTACTTACTTTGCTCCAGGACACAAGGCAGTGACACGTGTGGGACTCGAATCCATAATCCCACGGTCTCGAGAGTCAAGCACTCTACAACCAAGGCCTGGAGCCACTGCACTCGCTATACATGGTGTTCATTATAGTAGGTTGATAACGGTGAGGCAAGCTTTTTTGTGAAAGCTTTTTTGTACTTGTATTATCAAACCTCTGTTATAAGGGCAATGTTATACAAATGTATTTATAACAGGATACTTGTATGTACTTATACCCACCTGTCGGTATAAAAATAGATCCTCTTAACCGTCGGTGTTTCACTGTAATCTTTTGGACACCTTTACCCATATACCACCGATATATTGTTTTACTGGCTAAGGGTTCATATTGCTTGATGTAGAACTCTTCAAAGTCTATTTTCCCTTGATATACTGTTATTATTGTGACTAGAGGCTTCGATGCGTCTCGTTTAAACAGTCTTAAGCCTGGAGGCTCGTGAGGGGCTGCAATCATGCTCCAAAATAACCCCATTGGATGAACACCTGCAGATAGACAATACAATACGTAAAGGGGACAACAACAATTGGAGCAAGTTAATCTCAAATGCAGGACTTTATTCAACCTGTCAATCTGCCACAAGCCTGATCGAAATTGGGTATCAAATACTCTGACAATCAATATTCAATCGGAACTGCCTCGACCAATTCCGTGGAATCAGACCTCGGGTGTAAATCGAGGATCTTCTTTGATCACGTGACCCTGACGTTTTATCACGTGACGCTGACGTCACAGAAACCATACCAACACCATAATAAGTGTGATGGCAGCAAAACAAACGGTTAAAGATGAAAGGGTTGTTTTTTTTCAATAAAATATCGCTATCCCAATAATTTATTGAAAAAAAAACATTAACTTCATTTATTCTGCTGATAAAACTTTTCGGGTAATCAGAAAAATGGATTTTAATAGGGCTGAACACGCATGCTACAGAACTAATTTTCCTTACGCCAGTTCCAGCTAACAAAAGGGCGCTTTTTCGTACATAGTACTACTCGTATTATCTTTGACCAGGAGTATTTTTCAAATACTGACCTATCTAATTTGAGCATTGTGGGTACATGTGACATATTTGTTTACCAAATGCGTCTAAATGTCATGTGATTAGCCCTATTGGTTGATTCAATTTTGTTTATCAAGCTACGTCATCACGTGTCACTGAATTGGCTTCTATGAAATTGTCACGTGGAGAATTTTTCAAAAATGTTTTAAGGCATATAATATGATCAGTCTATGGCTAAATACCATAATACCTATCAATGTTATGGTTTGGCTATCAAAGATGAACTACAGATCTCCACAGAAGGACTATTTATAGGCATTCGTTGCTTGTTACTTTTTATCGTAGGTGTTTTGAGTAATGCATACAGCGTATTAGAACAAACCCGACTTTTCGGGCGTGATGTGCCTTAGCAGACACATGGATTCTTTGAGTATTGCGCCTGGTACTATGCGTATGCGCCTTACATACACCCGAGGCTTGATTCGATTCTCAAATTCTGCCGGACTTTCTCCATTGAATCAAAATTATGTTTTCTAATAAGCCAATGAGGACGCCATTTTGAATATTTAACTAACTTTCCAGTAAAATGAAAAACAAATTAACCCACAAATCCATTGCAAACCATGCAGATTGTTATCAAAATTAATCCTAGGATCAATAGAAATGCAACAAAAGTATAAAATGAAGAGAAGGAAACTAGTTTGGACTTTGCGACGCCGAACAGTCTAAAATGACTGCCATCGATAGCTTTCATTTCTTTGCTCTACAAACAGCTATAACATTCTTTTTTCTTATTTGATTTTGACAAAAAATAGTAAGTGAGTATGATCAGGAAATACCACAATCACAAACTGCAGACAAACCCATGGCACCGCCTGGAAGAGTCACACATCAATCACCAGACACCAGGAAGACAAACTAAGCAAAACAACCCGCTCTTTCTACCCCATCAAGATAACTGCAAAACTAGAATTGGCATAAAGTAACTGTTCGTGCGATATTTCCCGATTAAAGAACATACACAAATTAAAACACAAACTCCGAAAATGAGTATAAACGATCTTTACTTCTTCTGCGCTCAATCCTTAATGGCTTAATGGCTACTCTAAATCTCCTAGCAACTAACGTAACGTAGGTTGGAATTGTTGGAGAAGCGATCTGACATAAGAGCATTTTAACATTGCATTGATCCGAATTCGTAAACGGTTGAAAACAGGGGAAGCAAACATTCTAAATGAATATCTGAGTTATCCGACACACGAATTCTGCGCAATGGATTGAGCCGCATATGTCTTTAAATGGCGTTTCGTTGGCGGATTGATGATGGCCCGCTTTTATTGGTATTTGGATCATCTCTCCTCTCATCAACTATAAAAAACGTTTTCAAAGTTGGACCCCTCTGAAAAGAACCGCTGCCAAAGTTGGTCCCCTCTAACATGAATCCAGCAATAAGGAAGCTTTATGAATGTAGAAAAAATCGCAATATTAATTTAGCGGGACGCTGCACATTGTCTGTGCTATGAAAGTTTTCGTATTTGTTTTTCAGACATGGAACCAATTAGTGTATTTTGTTCTGTTGTTGTTGACGTGTTGTTTATTGTTACTCCCATTGTGGGAGTCTGTAATTGTTCTATGGTTTGTTGTACGTTACGTTATGTCCCTTCTAGTTTTGCAATCATCTTGATGGGGAAGAGAAAGCTGGTTGCTTTGCTTAGTTTGTCTTCCTGGTGTCTCGTGATTGTTGTGTGGCTCTTCCTCGTGGTACCGTGGGTTTGTCTGCAGTTTGTGATTGTGGTATTTCCTGATCATACTCACTTACTATTTTGCCGCCTTCTAAATGCCAAATATATTCGTTCTTCTATGTGGAGTTATATATTCACGGTGTATATCAATACGTGTGTACCTGTATACGTGCCCTGTATGGACGGTCGCTCACTAATGTCTACAATGCCTTCTTCGTCCACATTAAAACAAGCTGTGGAGCCATAATCGTGACCCTTTTCCTTCAGTGTCACGTGAACTGTAATCTGAGAGCATGGGGCCAGACCAAGTACGCGAATTCGAATGACGTCATCTATAAGAGGTTCTGTCTGATCAATGTCTAGACTCACACTGTTTTCGCTGACTAACCCTGACATGTCTACTTGAAACCTGAAAATATACTAAGATAGCAGAAATAAATACACGTTTTATTAACTATAATTATGGATACTGAATTTAGGCACACGTTTCAAAGAAAGAAAAGTCAGTAGCTCCAATGTAAGAATGAAGTTATGGTACATTTTGTACTTGTTTATAAATCTGCTTCCATCGATCCACCGATAGTGGTATGTGACTATATGATAGGTGTATAACTGAATTCACGCCCAGGAACCTGTACTTCGTGTCGTATGTTGGTTTTCCCACGCACTGGTTTAAATATGTATAACGAACTTTAAATACCGTCAGAGATTATTTACATATAAATGTTGACCAGTCAATTTTCAGTGCCCTTAACTTCCAAAATATATATAAAGACTTTTAAGTTACTCACATGCTCGAAGCCAATATACATGTATTTTCTTTCGAGACACATGAGACATCAGATGGTCATCATGTGTTACAGTATATGCGTTTTGGACATTTATTTTTAAGTAAGTTGACAGCTCATTTTGAAAGTATTCGTACATCTAGATACCCACTGCACATTTGTATAGAGGAGTAAAATTGATTGTAAAACTACACGCAGCAGTAAACATGTAATAAAAACCAGGAACCAACCAATTTTAAACCGTTTTCATTCTGGATTATTTTCCTGTACACGTTAGTACAATAACCATGGATGTGTCGATTTTGTATGTAATGAGGTCACATGTCAAATTTCTAAGAAAATAATGTTACTATATTTCTGTCCTTAAATTATGTTTATATCTTAGCAACCAGTGCAAACCATTGTTATACAAGCTTTATCGAGAAGACTAAACTACCCCCTTTCACATCAAAATAATTATTTAGTTTAAATTTTTATTTCATTTTGTATATATAATATATGAAGTTCACATACAGATCATTTCAAAATACAAAAAAGGGGTTCAGAAGAAAGGCTATTGACTTTTTTAAATATGTTTCCTAGAAAAAAAAATTATTTGATATCCTGTAAGAGGCGATATATACACGTTGAACATATACTCAGAAAAACAATTGAAGGATATTAAACTTCTTTTGACTTCAATAACATTTTGGAATATAATTTTCAAACAAATTATTTTTGTCATTGATAGAATTATCACTATGCGATTCACCAAAATGCAAATTGAAATTCACGTGTCATTGGTTACGATACAGTACTACACCAAATGTACCGACCCTCCCTAGCCAAAGTTCACAAGCAAAAAATTTAGCGCTTTCAATTTTTGCTGCAACCTTTACTAGGTCATTGCTTATGTTCTAATTCCGACTACAGACAGGTTAACACAAATTTATCCGTCATCGCCCCTAATAATGGGACAACTTCTTCAACAAAAATACACGAATATTGCATACCCTGGTAAATTTGACTACAAATTTGCAGGAAAACACTGAAAACAGCTTCAAAATTAGGTGCCATATTTTGGAGGGAGAACCAGCGATGATATTTGAGCCAGTCATTGTGGAATACAAACGATAAAAAATGTTTTCAATCATTTTTGAACGCTTGTGACTTTTCAGTATAGAGGGTTAAACCATTTGGACATGTACTGTACTTAAACCATTGAAGCGTGACTAAAATAAAGCATACATTTTGATTGTGGATATCTGGAACTATGAAATGCATGTATAATTAGAAATGTTTTTATTGTATTGAATGTTAGAGATGAGACTGAATCCGAATATCCTTCAATTGTTTTTCTGAGTATATATATATCTCGCTCTACACACGTGTACATTTCATATGCAGTTTCAATTTGGTTACTCTTGTTGCCGTTGTTATGACGCTTTAAGGCGTTGTACAACACCGATTAAACTGGTCATTCAAACCATAAAAGCAAAATATTAACTTACCGATGTCTCAGTAGGGTATATTTCAATTCGATTTGGTCTATTGTATCATCCGAAATAAAACAAAGTTAACATGGGGGTAAACGTGTGCTAGGCTGACAAAGATAACACATTTTCACACTTGTTATACGAATATTATACGGTGTACATACTTCAAGATAAGCGGTAAAACAATCATAAACACTTGTGCGCTTGAAACTCCTAAACGGAGACCTAGATCAGAGTTGATGGGAACTTGTCCATTCCCTACAACGCGATGCGTTGACGCATTACGACATGGTTTTCTTGCAATATTGAAAGTGTGGTCGCTCAGTGGTTAGGCACTTGCCTCCAGTGCTTGAGGTCCATGGTTCGATCCCCGCTCGCGGAGAGGTAAATTTCAGTGTCTAAACACGCTTTCTCTAATGTTATTTGCAGGGATGAAACTAGATAAGTGCATCGTCCTTCGGATCGGGGCGTTAACTGGATGTCCCCTGTGTAGGGAAAGTCACCCCCTGTGCAGGTTAAGGAACCCTTCGGTAATTTAGATATGGATACTTGTAGGCTTTCATCCTGCAACCGGTAGTGTACAAAGTACACCTGCCGATAATACTCGAAAGAGGGTCTGGCAGTATATAGAGAAAGAAAGAAGAAATAAAGAAAAGTGAGAGAGAAATCGATAAAATCAAGTACCACACCTGCCCAAGGATACCAAATGGGAAAGTAACAAAATCACAATAAACATCACAAACAAGAGCCAAGAGGTCAGCCCTTTCCCTTCAGGTGACTACCAGACGCGAAAGCATGGCAAACACAGGACATAAATAACACTAATGATCCACAAAAGAAGTACCGCCTTGGAGCGACCAGTAAAAATATTTTACAGGAGGGTTGAAGCCGGTTCACGGCGCGCCATTTTAAGCCTAGCGATGATCCTCTCAATGACATATTAGACTAAACAACCGGCTCATTTAACAATTAACACAAATACAAGGTACCCAGGCAAACAACCTTAAAACAACGTCGTATCATTTTCGATGCTTCATGACGTCGCATCGACATTTATACGACGTTGTTTTGGCGTTATGTGCCTACTGGGTAGGTTGCATGAAGTGAAAATGGTTGCAGTTGCATGGTCATAATTTTCGGTTTGCAATCTCTAAGAGAAGCTCTCTGATAAGTAAGCTTGTTGGTTGAGAGATCCTATAGAAGCTAGTTGACGTAATATCACTTGCAAATGAAGTCACACTTCATCAGCATTTCGGAGCTTTCCTATGAAAAGTCACAAAACATAGTGTGTCTGTTCATCATAGCCTGCTGTGTTCAGCATCATTAAATTTACAAGTACCTAAATTTTGATAGTTTCGGAAATATACTTAAAATCAAAAGTAACTATACACTTTGAACTACCAAATATATCGTGACTGTATAGACTTTAACCAAATTAAATATTGCAATGCAGCCTAACATAATTCACTAAAAACTACTTAGGTAAATTAAGCGCCGTTCGAAATATCATTGCTTGCATTAAAAGCACAAAATCAGCATTTCCTAGCAAAACCAAAAGTAAACCTAAGGCTTGAACGCCCTATTTTAAGGGCGTTCGAATGCCCATTACAAAATACTGTCAGACGTTTTGTCTCTGGCGTATTGTTAGTTTTTGGCACCTCAAATTGTAATTATCTCCCTTTGAATAAAAACAATAGTAAATTTTATTTCCTGCTAAAAGCTTTGTCTCAGATGACATTTGATTTTTTTAATCAGCGAATATTTGGACTTCTGCCCTGAGTTCGTGACAAGATATATAAGCTGATAAAAATTACCATCGGTTTGGAAGAGAAATGGCAACAATTTCATGTGGGAAATTCCATTGAAAGCACTGTAAAGTTCACAAAAAGGGATATGGACGTAAAAGGTGATCTTGGCTTATTAGCACTTAAAACAACAATTCTATGGTCTGTCTTCCAAACTGTTCTTCAAAATTGAAATTCAACTGTATTATGAATAATTGATTGAGCTTTAATATGAATTAAACAGATATAGAATACCACTCACCAATACCCAGAAAAGGTATGTATTAACAGTGTAAAGTTACTTTTGGTTTTAAGTATATATAATACAGCTCTGTGGTTACTTTTACGTTCATGTTTCTTCAAGAAAGTTTATTGTCAGTTACAAGCGAAAGTATGTGCGCGGAGTACTGGTTAACCGCTTGTTCAAGCTTTCCCAGTAAAAAGTGTGGTCAAGTGAACTTATTGTCCCGCAATGACCATAGCTCTTGATTGGAACATAAAGCAACAGAACAAACAGACAAGCGTTCATGATTTTGTTCAACAGTTCCAAGCGCCAATAATCCGGGTTCATGAAATCGAATCTTGTGACATTCAAAAATGAGCCATTTTACAGAAAGGTTTGCCACAGGAAGTACATGTATGTGGTTTTGATCAATGCTTGGCATTCTGGTGTGAGTTTTGAGCATCATGAGTTGTGGAATATTGTGTGAATTTCTTGCATTGAAATGTGAACCTGTTGTATATCTTTAGATATCATTTAATGTTTGATTTGTTTTTAGAATAATTTGAATCACATAAGCTACATGTAAGTTGTTTTAGGCTGTAAAAATGACCACCAATGACAGTTTTTCTTAGATTACATAATTGATTACCTAGGTTCTACAATTTTAGAATATATAATTGTCCAATGGTGTTGAATATGTTACCATAAGAAATATAGCCTAATATGTAATATAATCTATGAGAGCATTATACAATCACATGAAACATCCACTTTATATATAAAAGCTTAATAATGTTCTAACAACCACTATATGCAGATACAGTCTGCATTTATCCAAACGGACAGCTTAATAAAATCGTATTGACACAGAAAAAAACTTTAAATTTTATAGTATGCAATTTTGAATTATCTAAAAGCAGAGTTTAGCTGTCTATGTTAGCATCTGTAAAAAAACGTGTAATGCACGATGCTTGCACAACTCTTTCAAGTATTGACCAAGCAAGCATTTTGGGATTAATTCAGAATACATTTCAGAATTATTCAGAATACCTTTCGTTTTCATTTCACAAATCTGAATGAAATCAAAAGGATCATTGACACTTGCTATGGGTAAATGCCTATGGTTTTCAGTAAAAATAGAAGTTTGTCAATCGTCCATTTCTTCACTGTGAAGCTACCCTGACCTGAGTACTTTATGGCAGTGAAATCCATTTTCAATATTAAATGCTTCAAAGGTGTAAAATTTTGGGTAGAACGATCAGTTTTACATTGAGATATATAGAAATCAGAAAACATTTTTTAAAATATCATTACCCCCCGTGTGCCAGCAAAAGCTTTTGCCCGTATATGTGTTACCATATTTTACACAATGTATGGAAGTGGCTTGCTGGCACACAGGGGGGAAAGATGTTCCGTAGCCTAAAAACCCAGGGCCTAAGCCCATAAAATGCCTTTTCTACCAAATAAGAAATGAATAACAGTAATGAAGTTCTCTAGAACCAACCTCCTAAATTGCTTTGTATTATGTGCTAGTTTATTATAAAGTACATCAAGATTAAAAGTAGAATTAGCAAGGTTTATGCATTTTTTCATAAGAAAAAAGCTCACTGTTATTAAATGACACGTTCTTTTGCAAACGTCCTGTACTAATCTATTTGTATGCTAGGGAATTGTTCATGTTTTTATTTTTGTCTGCTGACTTTCTTCAAAATTAAGTTTTTACAAATAAACCACCCGAGACCACCATTGGAGTGTCGAACAGTTAGATCCAGATCAAGACTGACAATCTGTTAGTCTTCATCTGGGTTCAAACTGTTTGCAAAAGGCTATTTGCAAACGACAAAATTTTCCGCTGACATGCAAAGGATTATAAAAGGTATAATATATTATATGATATAGGTAGCTTTCAACTTGGGTATATATGTATATGTATACCATAAATATTCGGACACTTTAAAATACATTTCGACATGCTTTGCCCTTTAAACAAAGCAAAGGTAATATTCAAAGGATCTAGTTTGAATCAGTTTTATTTTCCAATGCTAATTGGGACACTTTCATTCCTCCAAAAGAATTTATTTCTTTGTTGAACTTTTAGTTTTGTATTATTTACGGTACATGTAGTAAAAAATGTACAGGTAACTTCTAAATTGTCTCCCCAAAATCATTTTATTACAAAACCTTTTTTGTTTTTAAAACAAATTAATCAATGATCGTGATTCGTTAATGCTCTGCATATGATATGTTCAATAGATATCTACCATGCCAACCAAATAAATCAAGAAAAAGTGCAGAAATCACTTTAGAATCACTTTTCATTGTCATGAATTTTCAGACCCTCTCCCCTTTCTACCCGCCATATCTCTCGAGTGCGTAGGAATTTTGAAAATATTTTGCTAGCTGGCTCTTGCCATTAGATTCACCTATTGCACTGATACTACATGCACCATACCAGAAGCTAAAGAAGCAGCGTTCCTGGAATCAGAAAAATAGGCGTATAAGGCCCAAACCGTCAATGATCCTTTACTACTTTGAGATAATCAATAATATCACACAGTTTTATCAAATAGAGGAAACATTATAAGACAATCTAATACTATATACGCTCAATGTAAATAAATCGTCGATTTTGTATGTATTATATTCAGCAATTCATATTAAGTTACATACTCATATTAATTCTATTCACATTTGAGTTTAAAATAAGTATTCTACATATTCTCAAAAATCAAAGTTAGTCTGTTATAATGTACTTTATAAATATTACAATCTTAAAATCCAAGTAAACAGTGACTGTTAATACGTATGCGGCGCTGGCCTTTACAGTTGTACTGAAGACAGTAACATTATTAACGTATGAGGAAATTTACAAGAGTATATACTCAGTTATATGTACTTAGTCATATATCAAATTATGCATTGCTTTTAGTTATATGTTTGAGCTCTATTTAGGAAAACTCTCGAATACCGTTAAGCTACATGCAGTTACTCAATAATCAAATCTATAATAAAAACAAGTACTATGTAGTTCTCGCTTTACAGAAACTATTCACTGTGAATAATGTTGACTTTTGATGGGATTTTTCAAACTAACAAAACAGTATACATGTATTCAATATACAGATGTAATAATAATTAAAAGTGGTTGATCTAATAGGTAGTTATGCAGAAAATGGCACTCACCTTCATCTAAAAAGCGTAAAAAGTAAGTGAGTTTGATCAGGAAACATAATCATAACATTATGTTATGGCTTTGAATACACTTGCTGTAAGCAGAGTAACATATTAGACAATAATGCAGAGATGCATGATTTCAGCCACAATTTATCAGATTGAAAAAAGTGTTTGTGCTAAGGTTAGGAACAGTATTTGTTAATTTGCGTGATTATAGAGTTATTTCTCACTTTGCAAGATTGGAATAAATGGGAAGACGATAATCTGTTATTTCATGATCTATAAAATGCTTTATTCAATTATACATGTTTTGTTACCCAACGATATATGTCAAATTTTTAATTAATTTAAAATTATTATAAGTGGGCATTTTAAATAAAGTGAGTACCAATTTCTACAAAAAGAGTATACCTGTTCAATTGACCAGTATCAACGATTTGTTTATAAAAGGGAAATGAAAATTTGATTAATTCAATTGGTAGTCAACTTTATTCACATAAGTACGATTTTTGTATAGTTATAAATGGTCATATTTTATCATATACTTGAAAAATAGCAAATTAGTATGATCAGGAAATACCATAATCACAAATCGCAGACAACCCCGAGGCACAGCGAGGAAGAGCCGTTCAACCATCACGAGATATCAGGAAGACAAATTAAGCAAAGCAACCAGATCTCTCTTCCCCATCAAGATGATTACAATACTAGAAAGGACATAAAGTAACATAAAATGTTGAATAAATGATTGTAAAGTAAACAATGCAACAGTACCAAAGAAACTGTTGGGCTTAGCTTATCATTTTTTTTTATCTAAAAGAGAATTTGACCATTTCGTGAATGAATAATTTTAATTAACATATTAAAGATGTTCAGAATTTACTTTATATTTAAAGGATTTGACACATAACGTAAATAAAAGTACACAAGCAGACAATTTTGCAGAGCGCAAACCCTTTTTTATTTAATGACATATAAATATTAGGTTAAAATAACAGAAATTCATGAGCGCGTTTTGCCCATATTACAGTCTGAATCAACAAGAGGGTGTTGTTTTGCAATATATATTACTTTTCGATAAATAGAAAGATACCACCCTTAATACTGTTATCATTTAGGATCTTAGTTGTAATAATTAATGCACTAAAAAAAGTCTAATAAACAGGTCTAAGATTTGACGAATTTTAAAGACATTCCGTAAAATTATGGACAGTCTTTACTTCGACGAACTCACAAGTCTTCAAAATCAGGGACTTCTTATGCGGCATTTTTTGCGCTGTGTACAAGAGGTAAAGTCTATACTTTTGAGAACCATCATGAATGAGGTTCGGAATGATTTTCCATAATAACCCTAACCCCATTTTACCTTTTAATTGAAGAAAACTGATTAAAATAATTATCCGACAGAAAAATTTACCATCTAATCGCAGAAAGCCGTCCAGGATGACAAGTCAAATGAGTTTTTACACTGTCTTCCGTGAAGCATTTACTATGCGGCCATCTTGGATAACTGGGTCATGCAGATTATCTTGGTTTTAGACTGAGTCAGCTGCTGAAACGGATTATTAAAAAAATCAAAGCACTGAAAGTACTAATATTCAGTTCTGATAAAAAGATAGCATGAAATAACTGGTAATTTAATACATAAATTACTTTCGCTTGTTGATTGATTTTTAAATAATACCTGCAGGTCAAAAGTATTATAGAGGGTATCAGAACATTTTACGCATAAAACACATGTCGTAGCCCTAACTATATAATTGACATTACTTATTATAGGAAACTGTGCACCAATTCGAGCAAGTGAAAAGGCGTACCAGCCACCAGATGGGGGTGGCACCAGAGGCAGCACTTAAAAGAAGAAGAGGTCCTGTAGATGTAGACTACATTGAGGACTATTATAAAAGAAAGCAAACACAATCCAACCGATTGCCAAGTTTGTGGAAAAAGGTTTAAATTAACAAAACCATTGAATCTTTGCTATTTGTTTATTCTTAGATTTTGTGAAACCTTTTGACAATTTATATACAAAATATAATTATGTTTTTCCCAAACTTGATATTTTCAGGTATACGAATTCTAATTTGAGATACCAAAAATAGTTTTAGTGCCTTTACTTCTCTTCACAAAATATCAAAGAATAGTTGGGCATATTTGCACAAATGTTTTTGCACTGTGTACCTTTAGGTACAAAAAAGATTCCTTCAGGGGTTTTTTCCCATCCAAATAAGCTCTTGATGCATAGGTGCCACAGTATCTTCTTTGGAAAAATGTTATTTCACACTTTGTTTCAGGCAGAAGAGGTAGAAATCATGACGGGGGTGGCACTCAGGCTTCAAGTTCAGGATGAGTACTACGACTCTGTTGAATGTGGTCATGCAAAAGAAGAGCCTTATAAGGTACTGTTTTAAAATAGTGCGTGATAAAATTTTTATTCTTATTTTTGATAAGGAAAGCAATTTCTGTCTTTCTGTATTTACTGGCTCACTCAATTTTGAACATTATGCCAGGGAGTGCGAGTATTGAAATTTAAGATAAACAAATAACTGTGCTTTGACTAAATGAGTAGTGCCCTAAACTTCTCTGTGATCAGGGCATTAACCACAGAAGGAGACGGACTATTCCAATTTGTAATATCTTGGGAGAGGACTTCTTCGGTGTACCAGTGCATGCTTTAATTACCTGTTTTACTTTATCACTTATCACACATACATTAACTCATTTTTGCACCACACATGTGTTGCTACTTGCAATGATTGATGCTGAAAGATTTTGCTGTGCCTCAATGTATATTCTTATCATGTATCTGCTAGTGTTCGAGGCTCATGTGAGACTGTACACATGTACAGGCTCACGTGAGCCTTTGGTGATCATGTGCCCTAACCATATATAACTATAGCATTGAATACATATTTCCACAGAAAAAAAAACTGAAACTAAATCGTCAACTACAACTACTTCAGTAGAGGCACCAGATGAGCATATACCATCAACATCTGGTCAGGCTATTCAACAAGATTCTCCTCAAGTTGGTCAGAGCCTGGATATATTGGACGACCCCCTTCTCAGTCCAAGACGTTGTTGTGCCGACCATTTAAAAGAAAAAAACAGGAGTACAATGTGATATCCTGGTAGGTATACCCTACACAGGGATTGAAAAACAATGTAGAATGTGTGGTGCTGTTTGGGAACAGGAAAGCATAACCAGGAAGTTGTTATGGATGGGTGTGTAGCCCTTAATTGTAAATTTTGGGTACATGGTGATAAAGTGCTATGGAACTTCTACCTGCTTTTAATTAACCTTGAACTGATATGAATCAATATTGCGTTTCTATAGTTAAAAGACAATTACAGATATCATATGGGAGATAAGACTTCAATAAATGTTTTGTAAAGGTCATAAATGTACCTTTATGATATTAAGATAATACACTGGGTAGCTTTACTATTGAATGTTTGTAATTGAACTAATTTTTTATTTAAAAAGGTAATCTTTATTAGAGTTTGTAAAACACGTTATAATACAATCACAAGTCCTAGACTATAGCTAATTTATCATATTGATTAACAATAGCTTTAATATCTGGTGTAAAAGTCATAGTCTAAACGCTAAAATGTGCCAGCTATATCTTGTACATGTTATAAAATTTAACAAAGGTAACGTAAACAACAGGCCACCACGTCCAAAAGCCCACATGGTTAGCGTGTTAACATGTCTCATTTTCAAAGGAAGTGAATGGGGTTTTAGAAAATACATGCCTACAAAAATCCCTGGTATGGTGCACCAGGGTCTATTGGCACCTCAAGGTCTATAAGCACATGTGTTTGGTTTTATATGTGGCATGTTTTTGTTATTACTGTTCGCAGGTAGGCGTTCTGTTTGAACTCTTAATTTTGTTTAGGTGTTGAGGGTACTTTCCAGGTGGGTTTACCATGACATTGAAAAATATACCACCTCCCACAGGTGCTTGATGTTATGATTTTTGTCAGCATGTGAAAAATAGCTATGCTTTGGATCCGCACATGTAGTGAGCTCCCTTTGCACTTTACTTTACTAAAACTGAGAACTTCTGGCTCTCTGTTTCGTTGGAGCCTCTACAAAGCAAACTCCCAGGAGCAAATAGACTTAAAATACACCCATGCATCAACACAACAAGTAGGATTCACTTCCCATGATCTATTCTCCTCTCTGTATATCCACTGAAGGACCGAAATTGTTAACGATCTTATTGTTTTACACCATGTTTACATTGTCTCAGGTGAGCAGGTCCGGCGAGCTGAGGATTTTGTCTTGTGTTGGTCAGTTAAATCATCTTGGCGCGACGTCATCAACAAGATGGCGACCTCCATCGATTATTCTTGACAAGTGTTTATTCAGATTTTTCATAAATTTCTCTGTCAAATAGTAAGAGTCGATAACATTTGTTATTCGAACAGCTAAAACGTGTTGCTGGGCTGGTGAACAAACAAGAGATCCCGACCTGTTATGTATAGGTTACAATAGAAACCCAGCTTCCAAGTGATCTGGCAAATTTTTGTGTCCTCCCTTGTCATATTCTTATACTCGATATGATCTTTTTTTTTTTTCAATTCTTTAAATAGTCGAACTTTCGTCATTTCAAAGAACATAGTACACTTCCTTAGGCTTAATATCACTCCAAAAATCATAATTTCAAGCCCCTGTGAGGAAAAGTGGCAAATATAAATCAAAACATCACACACAAGAGAGTCAAGAGGTCAATCCTTTTCCAGCAAGTGACCACAAGGCTACAATGATTAGACATGACAGTATAACAGTTTATAGCTATGTTTCCTCTTTAATTGTCGGACGGTGGGACAGACCTCTGACTCAATGACGCTTCTGGCGTAAATCTTTAATCGATGGATTGGTGCCTGATGCTTGGCTGTAGCTTGGCCCACCGTGGCTCAACTTTAGGTTTTCTTTAGCTCTGGCTATCTGAGAGTCGTGAGCCCTTTATTTATTATTTATTATTATTATTATACCAAATTTATATAGCACCTTTATCATATGTGCATACGTTCTAAAGTGCTTTACACAAAATACATTAAAGCATACACATATACATTAAAACATACAGCAATACAAATAAAATATACAATTCAATCTACAAATTGAACAGTAAAACAGTAATCTAGTATACCGCTGTTTGGTTTAAAATTATGTATATATGCCTTATATTCCTAACTAAACTATTTAAATTTAAAACAAACATACGAGGGATGTTCGAAAAGAATTGCTTATTTCTATCTGGATACCTCAAATTTCAAGTTAGCTCAAAATTGCTCATTTCATGCCATCAAAGAACTCCTCATGGCTAGAAATGCAAAATTTCAGCCGATGTAACCACTTCCTGAAGGCGTCACGGTACGCTGATTTGGGCACAGTAATAAGGTACTGTAGATAGCAGATCCAAGTGCCTGTCAGGACTGGTATTTCCGCCCAGCAAGGAATTATTTCTATTTTGGAAACATAAAGAAATCACATACGGCAAGATCTAGAGAATACAGGAGGTGAGGCAAAAAAGGTTAATTTTTCTTTCTTCAAAAACGCCGTAACTATTGGGGGGTATGAGCAGGGATATTGCCATGCAGAAGATATGTTTAAAACCAGTGACAGGGCGTCGTTTCTGATAATATTTTTTCGGCTCCTCCAGTACTATGTCTTTGTAGTACTTTCCAGTGATGTTTTTTGCCCTTTTCCACAGGCACTTTTATTGCAACTCCTTCACCAGAGAATACGAAACCTACCTTGCACTCAAAGACCGTTTGGGCGTTTGCTGTGTTTAGTGGCCCAGATTTTATTGCTTACTTTTCTGACGTGCTCATGATAATAGACACAGTTTCATCACCTGTGACGACATTGGCAAACTGCTTTTTGTCACAAGTTTGAAACATTTGAAGCAGCTTTTTTTGGCCACTTTAACCCATTGCCTGTTTTGCTCATCAGTCAACAGATTTGGCATCCATCTAGCAAAAATCTTTCGGACTTCCAAATGCTTCTTCAAAATAAGTTGAACCGTTGATAGTGATATGCCTACTTTTTGTGCAATATCACGAACTTTATATCTGGCATCTCCTTCAATGATTTCCTTTATTTTTATAACGATTTCTTTGGGAGCTATTTTGACCTACCTGATTTTGGTGAAATCTTTGATGGACTCTACACCAGGTTCAAATTTATTTTTCTAGCGCCAAACTGTATCATAAGACACACAAGAAGGTCCTTAAGTAGTAGAAAGTTCAGTCATCAGCTGCTTCAAAGAACAACCAAGTTTTGAGCGAGCTTTGACGTAAGCCCGTATTTCATCTTTCTGGTCGACGCTTCTGCCAACCATTTTTACTACAGTGGTCAATGACTGCGTGTATTAATATGGCAAGTTTTATGTCTTACATTTAGTCTAACATGTACATTTATACACCACTGTGTAGACCTTGAATAAACCTAGATAGGTATATATAGGTTCTTATCGTGTCCCACGTGGATATGGAGATATAGGACAATAAGCAATTAATTTCGAACATCCCTCGTATATAGTAAAAAATAAGATCTTTATAAATTGCGCAAGTAAAACAGTTTATCAATGCAACTAATTACTGTAAAACAGTTTAAAAATTGTCACCCTATTTATATAAAGCTCAGTTATACTCTAAAATAATCAGTCTTTACTTTCCGTACATTTTAATGAATAAGTGTGTCTTAAGTGATTGTTTGAAAGCACAGAGTGTGCTACAGACCCGAACCCCAGGTGGGTAGCGTTCCATAGTTTTGGAGTAATTATAGCAAAACTGCGATCACCATACGACACAGTACGGCTTCTTGGTATCTCAAAAATAAGAGGATTATTTTGTGACCTCAAGTCTCTACGTGGCCTATACAGTTACACCTGGAGTAACTCTTTAACGTAGACTGGAATTGTTCATGCAATGCTTTGTATGTGTGAGTAAGAATTTTATACTGGATCCTATATTGTACAGGTACCCAATGAAATTCTTTCAGTATAGGGGTTATGTTGCAGTAACAAGATGTCTTGGTTACAGCGCGCGCGTCTGTGTTTTGAAAATTGTGTAATTTATTTAGAATTTTCTTCAGTACACCACTCAACAATGCGTTACAATAGTCTAATATTGATAGCCACGTTTCAGTCACAGCTACATGGTCAAAATCGTTTGAAATGATATAATTACAGAAATATAAGGTTTTGTTTTTTTGTTTGTTTGTTTGATTCGATTCTTTACGTCCACTCAACAATCTTTCAGTTATGCGGGACGGTCTTCCTGGGTTGAACCAGTACTAAGCTAGGATAAATGTGTCTTGCTCAAGGACCACAACGCAGTGACGCCGGTGAGGCTCGAACCCGCGGCCCTTCGGTCTCGACTCAAGCACTCTACCACTGAGCCACTGCGCTCCCATTTTGTTTTTTAAAGACCTAGGATTGATGCAACATATTTAGGTTAATATGTCCTTTAGATTCTGAAAGATGAGAGTAAACACAGATGCTTTCTTTTGTCGATTTTGTGTCAGTTGTATAGTTGGAATTATACTAGGTAAAGTTTGTAAGTTTCTAAAATTAACTCCTTGATTTGTGTCTAGGGATATAAAATGTCTCACTCGAACACGCCCTGCTCTGGTTCCTCTGTAATTGTATTTTAAAATTCCTAACTGTTTCACTGTTTTCAATAAGAAAGGCTCTTGCAAAGGGGCCCTTTGAGCATTCTCAAATACTTTAGACCTGCATTAAGCGATAACTGGTCTAAAAAAACTTTTCTATTTAGCGTGGTCGTTTTATACAGGTTTTACTGTACAACCAAAGCCAACAGCAATATCATCCTGAAAGAAAATAATAAGCTCATTTCGGATCATAAGGAGAGCAGTGGCTCAGTGGTAGAGTGTTTGGTCCAAGATCAAAGGGTTGCGGGTTCGCGCCTCACCAGCGGCAATGTATTAATTCCTTGAGTAAGACACCTTTATCCATGTTTAGTATTGTATCCACCCAGGAAGACCCGTCCCGACGTGGCTGAGAAAACTGTTGAGTAGGACGTAAGAAATCAAGTTAAACAAAATCATTTCGGATCAGTGAGTCGTTTGTGATTCCAAATAAGCATAGGCAAACGATTGATATTGAAAGATCATAACCAATAATTGAGGAACAGCCAAATATCAAAAAAAAAAAATATCAGAAAACATGTCAAAAATTTCAACTACAGACTCGTCACCGAGACTTATCATTGACCTTCAATACAATCTTTCAAAAGTTAGTGCAAGAAGCAGGGAAAAACTGCGCTTAGGTCATTCAGCTATTCGGTATATTTTTCGGACCAAAATCACTAGAAAATTCCGCTATTTGGTAAAAATGTCATTAAAATCGCCAAATATTAAATTTTTAGACGAAGTCTCATGCGACTCTGTATGGAAGAAAGTACATGCCATGCCACGAATTTGTAATTTATCTATTAAAGAGATTTAGCTGTGTGAAATGATTATTTTTTCTCATTTTTTTATTAGTTTTAAATATGATTTTTACATAGACGCTAAAAGAATTGTAGTTATAAGGTGAGAAATATCAAGAAATATCTGCGTCGATGGTTTAATATAAAAATAGTGTATGGCACAAAAATTCTTCCGCAGGAACGAAATGCCAATATGAAACTAGTAGAGGGTCACTGATGAAGTCTAAATGGCAGAAACTAGCTAGTCTGGCCCAGGAAATATGCACACTCTAGTTTCAGTTCTTTGGTGCAGTATTTGCTTCCAAAGGATACCCTTTTAAGAACATTTTTAGATAACGGTCAACTAACCTAATAAGGTAGCACTCTACAAGTGTTTTTTGCACCAAGTGACGCTAGCTATTTAAAGATCCAGCGATTGGCCGCAGGAGCATGATTAGTTTGTGTGTTCTGACTCGAGTTTTTGCCAGAATTCAAATAATAAAGTTCTAATATGTTCCTTAAGCCAAACGCTTTACTGAAGACATAACAAAGTATCTACACTCCATAATTAAGTGTGATTTTTCTCGTTTTCATTAAAAATTCGTATGTTTCACATATTGAACAGGTCTTCTTTTACTTCGTTGTACAGTTAATTGCCAAGTTTCGAATCTGGCCTAGTTCAGAACAACGAAACTACACATCAGCGGTAATATTTAAAAAAACATACTTTGGTTTTGTTTTGTTGTATAATTATCCCTGTGTATGTGTGTGAAAGCAAATATCTATAAGTTATCTGCATTATGAAAATAATTACAATTTTTCCCCATGACCCATTTTATGAAGGTATATTTTCACACGTGTCAGTATCTGTTCACTGCTTATTTTTGAAAAATACTTTTGTTTGAAATGCATTTTGTATTAAACTTTCGGTTTCAGCATGTGTTCCAACATTTATTAAAACACCTCCAAGAAAAAAACAGACCTTTAATTCTGTTTTTTGTTCCGTGATAGCCGTGTAATCATTGTCACCTTTTTGCCCAGTTTAGAATCAGCTGATTCAGAGTGTGTACGCACAAGTTTATTTCACGTCACATAACAATAACCTACACGCGCTCAGCTGTTTGTACATAGAAAGTAAAATTATGTGAAAAAGTTTCACGGGCACCATATGCGCTCTCTCTTTCTCTCTCTCTCTCTCTCTCTCTCTCTCTCTCTCTCTCTCTCTCTCTGTTTGTTTGAATTGAATCTTTACGTTCCAGTCAACGTATTTTCAGTTATGTCCAGACTGGTCTTCCTGTACCAAACTTAAAGGAAGGAATAATCTTGCCCAAGGACACAACGCAGTGACGCTGGTGAGGCTCAAACTCATAAATCCTCAATCTCGAGTCAAGTGCCACTGGACTCCGTGCGTGCGTGCGTGCGTGCGTGCGTGCGTGCGTGCGTGTGTGTGTGTGTGTGTGTGTGTGTTAAAGAACCTAGCAGACCAAAGTTCGATATAGGGTATTTCCCAAGGGGTGGATGGAGGCAGTAATCTCAATATTTACCAGCACAATACTGTTACCCCCAAGCTCCCCCCTCCAATACTTAATTAGATATATGAACAAATTAAACAACATAAGCACATATATAGATCCCAGAAAAATCTTTAAAACTTTCAAATCCTAAAAAAAAATATTCCTATTCTGTAACAACCTAAATACACCGAAAAGGAAATAATGACCCCAACAAAAAATCGTCTGCTTTCGTCGTCTGTTGTTATGTTTTGAAGCATCTAGATCCAAATCAGTCTGGTCCAGTTGGAGCAATCTACTCTGGGTCCACACGGTTTTCTCTATACTTACATTAAACATTAATGTTAACAACTTGTGCAGCAGACGTCTGATGCAGACAGTATTTTCGGATGCAGTTCTCTTTTTAAGAGTAAAGCAAATGCAAATACTCTCCTTTTGTAGAGGCTAGCTAACTTCATTTCGTCCGTAGACAAATTGATTGTATAAGCGCTGATATGTGAGCTGCTGAAACGTTTTTACCAAATGTTTGAGTTTGTTCTCGTATTAAGGATATCCTTCGCGTAAGGGGTTACCAATTCCGTACGTCAAAGCCATTAGTTATTCCTGAGAGCGGTGGCTCAGTGGTACAGTCGAGGGGTTGCAGGTTCGAGCCTCACAGGAGGCACTGCGTTGTGTCCTTGAGCACTGCTTAATACTGATTCAACCCAGGAAGAACCGTCCCGACATCACTGAAAAATGTTAACTGGGACGTATAGAATCAAATCAAATGTTCCTCTTGCTCAGCTGCAGCGAAATCACGCTGGTGAATGCTTGCATAAATCATTGGCCGCGGCGCAAGAAAGTCTGTCTTTCGGTGTATCTACCTGGTCTGACATGAACATGCCTGTGTGCTGATTAGCCCCTTATGTTGCATGAGAGAGTGAGTGAGTTTGTGTTTAACGTACATTTCACTGTCAACATATGAGGTAATATGGAGACGGTGCCAGGGTTTATAGTCTCATCTAGCAGACTGGATGAGTCGGGAATCGAACGCGGAACCCCTGGGTACAAGACGAGTGGTTTATCCACTACACCACGACGGCTCCTCTTATTTTGCGTATTTGTATTGTTGTATATAATGTCTAGAGAGTAGAATTTATTTTGCTTCTATAAATTTTAAGACTCGCAAGTCTGTGTAAATTTCTAGACTGGGTTGTGTTTACCTAATGGGGTTTCCTGAGCACTGAAACATTTTTCTCGAGATGCGGCTTATATTAACCACACTACAGCCTATTTTCCCTACACACTACTCCAACAAACTGGCCATGGAACAGTCCACCTGATTATTCAGACGACGTTGTTCACAGAGTGCTTTTATATATTGATGATGCGTACCTATCCCCATCCCCACAAAGTGGGAAACGAAGGGTCTAGATCGGCGCAGGCCTTGACCGTTTATTGCGATGAATACGGTAAAATGATGTATCTTGTTCGTCTTTGGAAGTAGTGATTAACCAAAAAAATAAAATATAACTCAAGTGCATTGTTAAGGGTATTATTTTAGGAATTGCAAAAGTGATTCGAAACTGGGAAAATCCGGAGACTATGCCAAATGGTGGTCTACTTCAAAGTCATTGTATGACTCGAAGCAGAGTCCGAGTGAAACAAAATGAGTTTCATTATTTAGGGAAATGATAGTGCTTTGTAACAGTAAAGCCGAAATCTTATTCCCTCAGACCAAATATTTGAACTCCGCCTTGAAGTAAAAGCGATTCGAAACTGAGCAATTAGCTGTTTATCTTTTTTAAAGATATTTCTTGTTATGCATGATTCGCTAATCATCAAATTTAAGACCATTATTCGGTTATCAGTAACCGAGGCTAAAACTGGCTACATGTTGAAATGTTATAGGTAGCAAACGAAGCTATTTTACGTACATTCTGTAGAATAAACAATAAATGGCTGATCTACTCCTTTATAAAAGCAAATAGCGCGCGGCTCTCAACGATTAACTGTCGTTAACCCATGTATATATTAATATAATAAAATGTGTCATGTCTTTAAATATAGCCTTAATCATGTAAACGTCGGGTAAGTTTGTTGTGTTTCTGTATTATTATTCTGCTTGTCATGTTTTGAATTATTTCTTAAAGATGGTTCTGACTCCGTCAGATTTCGAGTAAACTCGTCCTCTTGGCAGGGTTTGAAATGGACAAACGAAACCCGAGCCCATGGAGTAATCGTCTTTCCATGTATCAATCTGTCGAGTACGGCGCACTTCGAATCGAACTAAAGTCCCTACTAAAGTAACTTAAGTTTGATTCGAACACCTATAGTCGCTACTAGGGTGACGTCACGACTAGGGATCAACGGAGCACGGTTACTTTATTAGATAGGCTGGTTCCCTACTCCAGACCTATCTAGCACGATGGGTTCAAGATCTAGCACGATGGGTTCAAAATCGGTCAGTAGCCACAAAATGATATGTTTTTGTATAAAAAACAACATAGCTGAGCATGATTTTCGGTCCCACTTATTCGTAATTGATTATAAGAAAGCGCCGTGTAGTTTATAACATCCTTTTTTGTCTATGATGAAGAATTGAAGTGGAGCATACAGGGCTATTATTTTTGTTTACTTGCCAACCAACTAAAAGTTCCAACTTTAGCCGTTCGGTTGTAAACGTGCGTGCTCATCTATTACGTAAGAACTATAGTAGGAACTTTAATTTTGATTCGAAGTGCGCCTAAGACGAATTTGATGAATGACTACGGCTACATTGTATTGCCGTTTTGTTTGTGGTTCATTTCACACAATACGGTAAAGTACTCCGTAGAATTTTTCATTGTGTTATCAACTCATATCTGGGTACAGCTTAAAGGAAAATACAAAGTTTGTTGTTTGAAACACTTTGGGGAATATGCTGAAGCTTGTGAAAGCAAAAAGTTAACCACTGATTCATACCAATTCTGGGTTGCACATTAAAACCTGCGAGTAACTTTTCAATCGCATATACGGTTTGCAAGACAAGTGCAAAAATGCGGTGGTGCGTTTTCAAAGTCCTTTAGTATATTTTATTTGTATAAAGGAAACCAGGTGTTAATGCAGCTAAATTGAATAAATGAATAAATTTCTGTCAGAATGAAACTGAGTCTTCATGGAGCAAATGTGGCTCTATCTAGTTACTTGTGATATGGTTCAGCATCCCCCTATTGCATTAACTCTTAATGCGCCAATCGCAACAAAAGTCGTCTGCTTTGCTTTTCTCGTCTGCTGAAATGTTTAAGAAGCCTCTATGGCTAACAGTTTGGACCCTTATCAGACTGCTCCTATAGGAGCAGTCTGTTCTGGGTCCACGCTGTTTGCTTCTATACTTAATTTGTAAGTAATGCTAGACATTTTTTGAAGCAGACGACTTCAGCAGACGACTTTTACAGATGCATTTTTTCTTGGCGCTTTAAGGGTTAAGTATTTTAAGGGATACTTTCTATTACTTAAGGGATATGGGGAAACAATGCTTTCTGAATTTTGGTGATATTTGCCATATTTCTTTTAGATATACGCAATATTTTTCAAAATACCCGAAGAGATATGGGATACTGGGACCCTCCCCCTTCCAGGGCCTCACATGTATAATATGCAACTTACCATACCGTTTATATGACCAATAAATTGTGCAAAGGAATCAAGTAGTAATTTACCAAGAGTTTAAAGAATCAGTCTGCAGCATGCTTTGAATGTACTGGGCAAGGTGCGTGTTATACATTTATTTATACCCTCACACAATGATAAAAAAGAGCATACCCCCCCCCCCCCCCCCCCAATTGTTTGCCGCTATAACACTTAAATTCTATTCGGTCCAATTTCATTTGGCCGATAATTTGCCCTCTACTACGCTTATGTGTGGACGAAGTTCATATTTGGCGCATTGATAGTGGTCCTGAAATGATATTTAAGTAAAAGGAAATGAACAAAAATGGAAATAAATTAAGCTGTCTTTTAATTGTTAAGCTGTTTATAATCACTGTCCTGCTAAACTCGAATTTACCCCTTTTCAACACACATTAGATTCAGATAAGCCGGCTTTAAATGAAGCCATATGATTAGAATCTACGCTTTTTCCACTCTGCTTCTTAAGTTTTGCTTATAACGGAATGCTGCAGGTTTAAGGACAAACATTAGTAAGGCGTGTCGTTCATAAAGTATTTAAAATAACAAGGATTAATGGAAATGCGACTCTCTGCGATTACCTTATTGACGTTTATTTATGCTTTTACAATCGCATGGAGTGTACAAAAAATAATCCTGAGCAAAAACGGACCGTGCCATCACACAGAATAGGCGGATATCGAAAACGTTAATGCAATCGACGTACGTAGATCAGAAATCGTTAGAAACGGATATTTCGATTGCCACTCGTTTGTTGACAAATGGCAATCGAAAACACTGTTTCTAGCTGGTTTTGATCCGCGTCCGTCGATTGTTAAGAGCGTTTTCGTTTCCGCCTAGCCGGTGTGACCATATTAGTTCATTTCCAACTGCGGTTTATCTTTAAAGCAAAATCTAACACCCCCAAAGCGTGGTAAACTACAAATGACTGAACTGCAATTGGCTGTTTTGTTTCTGGTTCTGATTTCAAACTTATATTTGAGCCAGTGCATGTTATTTCTAACAATGTGGTATGTGCGACCAGCAAAGCCTCAGATCAGCCTGCGCATACGCGCAGTCTGATCAGAGCCTTTGCTTGTCGCTTGAATATTCTATGAGTGTTAAGCTACTGACTGAACATAATTTGGAGTTTCTAAGCTTAAAAGGAGGCTGCACAGGCTCGTCTGAGTCTACACTTGTCAAAAAGGCACATTGTTGGAAATCACGTGTCACGGCTCAACTT
>OZ026514.1:4471589-4512050 GCA_964019695.1 Loripinus fragilis
TTTCCTTAACAGGAGCTTGGTCTTTCATATTTTGTTTCTCTACACAAGGTATTCCAAATGCTTCATTGTCATTTATAGGACACTAGTCAATGAAGCATTCAGAATACCTTGTGTTGAGAAACACAATGTCCCTAGATGCAGAGTACACAACTTGTTACTATTTATGGCATTCACTGGTTACTGCGATCATAACATTCTTGAAATGCTTAAAATCAGGATGAGATAAGCCAAGACAGAATGCTTTTTTGCTTCTTTATTCCTTTAAAATTCCACAGGATGAGGAACAGAAAAATTGCTTTGAAATGAAAATGAAAATGACATATACATGTGTATTACACAGTCAAATAATACCGGATACAAAATAATTGCCCATATTTAGAATACTGACACAGTCTTAATAAAAATTAAAATCCTATTTCAAATTTTTGGAATGAATATGCAATTTATTTCATCTTGTTTGGTAAAATGGAGCAAAAGATGTATATTTCATTTGTGGCTTTGCCACTCATGAAATATGCATTCTAGTTTCACTCTAAATAATAAATGGCATATTCATTCCAAAAATTTGATTATCCTCTGTGTTCTTAGAAAAAGGTTATCTCTTAGAAGCAAAGAATACACCAAGGACTGAAAGTGTTGGGTGTACAAGTTTTCAATGCCAGACTTGCTAGTTTCAGACAATTAGATAAGAAATTCAAAGGAATCCATTATATATACCCAAGGAGACCTATTGCACTCAGCAGAGTTCCCACCGAAATTCAAAAACACAATTCCATGATTTTTCTTTGATTTTCCATGATCAACAATGTAATTTCCATGACTATTTAATACATGGCCTCCAACCTCCCCTTTTAGCAGCATCTTCACCACGCTGAGCATAAATGCGGAATGCAGCAACAACAGCATGCTTGTAGACCATGCATGCATTTTGAAATAATCAAAACTTGAAAGCACCAGTACCCAGAAAACTAGCTGTCACAAAAGTGTCCGACAGCTATTTTTCTGGCTACTGGTGGTTTCTCATAATTTCACAAAATTCCATGATTTTTCCATGATTATTCAGGTTTTTCCCTTCAAATTCCAGTATTTTCCATGCATGGAACTTTTTTTAGTGACTTTTCCAGGTTTTCCATGATTTCTAAGCTAAAATGCACATTCATATACAGGGTTCATACAGGCAAGTTTGTGTAAAATTCAAGGACTTTTCAAGGACTTTTAAAATACTTTCCTACTGTTTTCAAGGACTGTAAACTTATGAAAAATACTGATTTACATGTTAAAATTTGATTTTTGAAATGCTAGACTGCATTACTAAAGACATAAATTTAAGGAAATGAGTATAAAATTGTGGTGCCTTTATTTGGTGCAGCATATGCTGCACCAAATAAAGGCACTACAATTTTATACTGATTTAGGTCACCAAAGACAGTGTTGAATCCTCCTGTAAATGGTAAAATTCAAGGACTTTTCAAGGCTTTTGAGTGTTTTTCAAGTACTTTTCAAGGCAAATTTAAGTTTCAAGAACTTTACAAAACAAACCTGTATATCCAAGTACTTTTCATGACTGTGCGAACCCTGATATATTCAGACAGACAGGCCTAAGCAAAGTAAACCATGAACAGACTGCAGTCTTGTCATGGTTTAAACTATTTGTCATGCAATCACCAAATTTCAAACAGCATATCGGGTTGTAATTTAAAAAGGGACTTTCTCAATTTTTGGGGAAATATGGAGTAGAGCTAAAATGTATGAAAATTTAGCATAATTACAGTAACAACATAGATTACACGTAATCAGAAGTAACTCAGTTAATTTTCAAAACCATAATCCTGAATAACATTAGAAATTCAAATTTTAAAACATAAAGTATACTTATGACTACTTAAATTTCAAGTTTCAATAGTATTTTGTCTTAAGATTAACTTAATCAGAAAGAGCCATTATAATCTGTCTTATTCGAGGCTGACTTTCTTAGGTTTGGAAATTCAGCCTCAAATCCTGAATTCAGGAGTAATCATTTACATAGTGATTTGCACAAATCCACCAGCACAATCATGCAATATGGCACATTATAGATATGATTCAATGAACACATAAATGCACTGACATATCACTCAACAATTTTTACTATTTACAAAAACTATAGATTCTGAATAAAGTAATAATCTGCCTTACACCTAATCTCGGACCCAATAAACACGGACTGGTCACTTACATACAGGTAAATGTAAATATTGGAAATACGTTGTCGTGGCTAAACGGTGGCTGAGCTTTCAAAACTGACATATGTTGAAGATTAAATAATCATATCTCCGTAATTTCTCTGCATATCTTTTGAATTTTCTTCAAAAAGCAATGATTCAATATACTATCTTTAAGACTGTATTGTCATATTTATTGTAAGTTTATCCGTCTTTATGAACATCAACAAGAACCCTACGTACCGTTTTTTAGCTATTTTCGGCACTTTTAGCCGAAAACCGCCAAGAGTCAAAATAAAGATGAGAAAACTTTTTTTATTTTTACTGTAACTCGTAATATTTCAGCTTCGCATACTGGGAGTAACCTCTTGTAATCTTGTGTATGTTCAAAATCAATTTCTGTGTATGTTCAAAATCAATTTCATTGGCAGAAGTACTTTAAGCGCTAAAATAAAGCCTCAACAACATAACTTTGTATTTCCCTCAGTGACCAGTCCGTTTATACTGGGTCCAAGACCTAATACACACAAACACAGGGACCAGTCCAGTCATAACAGTATGTCACAAGTGGGCCTCATCGCCAAAAAACCTGGCCCCGTGGTTATAAAACTTTTTTCATGCTCAACTCACCTGAGCACAAAATTTATCCTGCTCATAAAAGTTAAAATGCCAACAATTGTTGGCATTTTAACATTTATTAGCATGATAAATACAACATATGAGAGACTTAAAGCAAGACATTTCTTTATTTGTCGGTATTTTAGTTTTTATGAGCAGTTTAAATCTCGTGCTCAGTTGAGTCAAGCATGAAAAAGGTTTTATAACCTCGAGGTCTGACCTTGTTGCATGTGAACAAAGGCACAGACCAGCCTGTGCATCCGCGGTCTGATCTACCCCTTTGTTATTTACTCTGTGGAAAGTATAAAAGCTAAACTTGATATATCACAGCGTCTTGATATATATGGGCCACAACGTGAGAAAACCTGTCTTCGGGGTTTTCGACAAAGTGAGATTCAATCCAGCCTGCTCAGCCACAGGGACTAGCTAGAAAATGGAAATTTTGCTTGTTGCAAGCTTTGATAGGGTGAGTCTAAATACCACAGACCACCACAGACCACCACAGATCACCACAGACCACCACAGACCACACCACAGACCACACCACAGACCACAATACAAATTATTTAAAATTAAAATAATAAATTTTAAAGTAGTAAAATGTAATAAATTATGAAATTTAAGAGTTTTAGACCAAGATTGCTAAACATCGTAACACCACAGACCAATAGTTCTATAATATAGAATGTCTGCACTCCTTTTTAATACCTCATATTTTTATATTTATTTTTTGATCTTAATTGTTTCATTTATTATTTATTATTATTATTTTCTATTTTTGCTGAATATTCAACAATAACAAAAAATAAACGTCAGTATAAAAATGTAAAAAATTAATGTCAGAATACCTGATCTCTCATATTATGGGAGTATACAGATCTCACCTCAGATCAAAACATATCTTTCCACAGACCAACATAGAACTTAAAAAAATATTAACTATTAAAATTAAATAAAATTTAAAAGATAGAATATACATTAAAAATAATTACAAATATATTGAGACCTTTATCGCCAAATTTAAAAGGCGAAAATGATGAAACAAGTCGCGTTTTGTTATTTCCTATCAAATGATTTGGAATTATGTGAAATTGACATTGTTATCTTATAAAACGTAAAAGTAATTAACAAAACAAAACATTGAAGAATCCGCATCCAACAAATTCAAATCATCACAAACTGCTGAAGACATAAAGATTCAGAATAGATTTAATAGCAGTAAAATGTTACAATGTTCACAATTCAAGTGAGAGATTTCCATTTTAGAAGATTTGAGATGATATAAAAAAATTATAAGTACAATTTTATCAAATGTTTAAGTTGTTTGAAAGAAAAAAAATTGCATGATCATCAAGCTTCAAATAATGATCAATATTTACCCATTGTTATGTCTAAATGTAATATGATCAAACTTTCAATGTAAGGGAATCATCTCATGTTTTTTATTTAAAAAAAAATGCCCCCCCCCCCTCCCTCTAAAGATGAAAAATACCCGGCCATGTTAAAAGGACATTGAAATTTTAGTGCATATATTTGCCCTTTTTTGGTCTTAACCCTTGTCCTGCTGAGCACAGAATTATCTTTTATTGTAAATGCTGTAGATCCAGAAATAGTGTACTCCTGCAACTTTTATCCTGTTAACCTGCAATATTCCAATTGTAAGCATGTATTTTTAATCAATATTTTTCGTCTTTTTCCAGTAATTTACAGTAACGTCATTTGATAAATATTTTTTTGTATAAACATATGATTTACCAACTACAAAAAATTGTACAATGCTTTACTTATATAATTTTCTACTTATTTTTTCTCAAAATAATTTTGGTAATGAAATTCTAAAAATCTCAAATTTCATTTTAAGTTTTTAACCCTTGTTATGCTGAATATTTCTACATACTCATCTGATGTTACTGTTATTCAGTGGATAACGTCATGCTATAAATAATGTTATGACCACACATTACATAGCATTTTCAGTGGGAACAAGTAATGTCATGATGACATCTGTTACATCAATACAAATTTTCATGGAAATAAACAAACTCTAGAAGGTGATAAAAAGTAGTTCCATACTTATCTAAATAAGAAAATAAAAATCATTATTTGCTTTATTTTTTCAAACAAATAGAAATGAAAAGACATAAGCTTTCCATTAAAATTGCATTGGCTACTAAATTAGCTTAAAATGATTTGATCTGTTAAAACTGAAATAAAATATTTTTTATGCTGTAATAAGTTTATTTCTCTTTTGGATTTAGTAACAACTTATACAAATATTATCTATTTTTTCCCTTTTTTCTGGTCTATTTCATCCTCATTAAATACTTGTAGGTATTAATTATGGGATGTTAGTTAAATTATCATAAATTTAATTGTAAGCATGGTAACATCAGTGAGGTGCTAATTATATAAAGATCCTTGAAATAATTGTCCAAATGGCCTATAACTGATAAGCACAGCATGCCCATCAGCAGATTATCTAGCCATTAACTCATTGTAGACCGGAAACCCCTAAATGGGTAAATTGGCAAACAGTGAAGGCCCAGATGAAATGATGCATAATGGGCTCTCTGCTTACTTCAGAGATTGAAATTCACTTTTTTTTTAAATTATAACCTGTGACCCACCAATATATACAATGGATCATCCTGACATAACTCTGTATTAAACTTTATGGAAAATTCTGTTGGTCTGAAAAGGGCTAATTGATTTTCAGAAACAACTTGCATGAAACAGAACAGAATAGAAAGTTTATTGTCACATCTCACATGAATAAGCCTTTCAGTAATTTTTGCCAATTGGTTTTTAACATTTTTCGATCATTTTAAGATGGATTGTTCAATGTTCTAAGTTATAATCTATAAAGCATTGTACCTTTTAAACCATTTTCAGAAAGGTTGGTTACATTTGAGGCCGTGGTGTAGTGGATACAACTTGCCTTGTAAATCAGGGGCTGTAGGTTCAATCCCTGGCTTCTCCAGTCTGTTGGATGAGACTAAACATTTGCCTCTTCACAATATGACCTTAGCTGTTGGTAGGATGTTTAACACACACACACGGAAAGTGAACCATATGCCTACTCCCTTTACACCTATTCCCATTTTGCCTGCTCTGAAGTTTTACACTGCTCCCTTTTCGCCTGCTCTAGCTGTGGTTTGTGTGCTTTTAAGTCATCAGGGTAATTATTTCTCATTGTCAAATTATTTCATTTTTATGTAACATTAAATTTATATATTGAATTGAAATAAATAGTACTTCAAAAACAATAACATGTCTTGCTCTATCCATTTTAAATGAGTGAGACAGGAAAATTGTAAAATTTGAGAGTAGGCAAAATGTGCCAAATCATTGGCAAATGAGAGTTGGCGAAATGGGTCTAAATCAACCCTATTTTAGCTATTCCTTGTGAGACAGGTCATTGATATCTCAAAAATTCATATCTCACATGGAAAGTAACTTAAAAGACAACACAAGCGAAATATATGGGCCAGCTCATGAGTTTTTGATACATATTGCTTATGCGTAAAGTCATGCTTTAAATATGATGCTCAGCTATCTGAAGTGGGCTTGATCTAAATTTTGAACGGAGTCTTAATCTTCATCCATACTCAGTGTGCCTGAGCATTTGTTGTTTGATACTGTGATAAAATCTCTTATACTGTCTAAAAGTTGATAAGTTGTCTGGTAAAGAATGGTGTCTTTGAAGTGTAATATAAAGTAAAAATGTGAATCTTTTTAGATGGCATCATAGACAGAACTCATGCTAAGAATTAAGGTCTGTATTTTTCATCCAAGATCATAATTGCGCTGCTAATAAAAGGCTGTGGCTATATAATCTGCAGGTGAATAAATTAAACCAAGTGGTATTAATATCTAGGTGTAAAATAGAGTCCTACTAAGTACAGGTGTCCATGGCATTGGCATAAAATTTCTGGTTAATTAGTAAATTGATCCTTTTAATCTTATTCTTATTGCATTTCAAATATTTTTTTCCGTTCTGTTTCATAGGAGTATGATAATCAACCATTATTTGCATCAGCATTCATGGACTCTTATAAATTTTGAAATTTGTAACCTTCAATTTCTAAAATTCAATGATTTTTGAATTCCTTTCCCTTACCATTTGATTTGCTGAAACTGGTTCCTAATTCAAATTGTATAAATACATATGGGTCACAAATATATAATATTATTTCAGAAAGAATAACAGATTTATTTCATACACATTATTAAATCTTAAAGGAAAAATTGTAAGTTGAACATAATGCATATACTTTCACTGGTGAAATATAATACATGCTCGTTTGCTTTTTCACAATACAAGTGAATACATTTATGGAAAACTGCTATGATTTTTGCTTTCCAAATTTGGCAGAGGGAAATTAACAAAATATTTCATTGATTTACAAGTATGTCTATCAACCCATTGTAAAATTACTTATCTGCAATTGAAAATACAGTTTTGATTAAAAGTCATGGCTGCCATTTTGACTGATATGACTTTAAAGAAATATATGTCTTTGGAATGACAATAAAATAAATGAAAGGGGCAAATTCATGCTGAAAAATAAAAATCTGCCTTGAGGTTTCAAAATTCAAGTGATTAGGAAATGTAATGCTTTTTTCTGGAGGTTGAACTTATACTCTGCAAAGTATTCAGAACCTATTTCCTGGCAAAAGAAGAGCAAATGTTGGGCCATTTCGACCCATATATATATTAAATGGATCTTCGATTCTGAATGCATTTATTCTTTTTATAAAGATAAATACGAATGTGATGAAAGGAAGTACAAAACAGTGAACATAAGATCAAGAAGACAAATGAATACAAAAAAAAAGTTGTAATTATTTTTAATGTATATTCTATTTTTAAAATTTTATTTAATTTTAATAGTTAATATTTTTTTGTGTTCTTTGTTGGTCTGTGGAAAAATATGTTTTGATCTGAGGTGAGGTCTGTGTACTCCCATAATATGAGAGATCAGGTATTCTGACTTTTATTTTTTACATTTTTATACTGACATTTATTTTTTTGTTATTGTTGAACATTCAGCAATAATAGAAAATAATAATGATAACTTATAAATGAAAAAAGTCAGATCAAAAATAAAAATAAATATATGAGATATTAAATAGGAGTGCAAACATTCTATATTATAGAACAAGTGGTCTGTGGTGTTACGATGTTTGGCAATCTTGGTCTAAAGTTCTTAAATTTCATAATTTGTCACATTTTACTACTTTAAAATTTATTATTTTTATTTTTAATAATTTATATTGTGGTCTGTGGTGGTCTGTGGTGTGGTCTGTGGTGGTCTGTGGTGATCTGTGGTGGTCTGTGGTGGTCTGTGGTATTTAGACTCACCCTTTGATATGGTACTTTCCAAAAAATAAATAACAAAGGCGCTGATCAGACTGCGCGGATGTGTAGGCTGGGCTGCGCCTTTGCTGTTAGCATACCCCCGAAGACAGGTTTTCTCACGACGTGGCCCAAATAATACAATTATACTGCCTTGCAGAAGTCACAGTAGAAGCCAGCTTTTACAGTGTTTGCATGTAGATCCAGCGACCCAAGTTTGATGCCTGGCTGGAACAGGTTGAAATACTTTCATTCTACGACACAGGTTTCTTGCATCAAGGCTCAAGTAGTACTCAGTTTGTTTTCTAATGTATTTCAATATATCAGCAGGTATGGCATATTGTAAAGCTAGAATGGTCCCTGTGCACACAAGTACATGAATTTACAGTATAGTTTACATGACTCTTATTTACAGCACTTACTGTAAATTCGGAAATTATCACGAGAATTTCATTTTCGCAAAAAGCGTCAAAGACATATTTATGACGCTAAAAATTCGCGACAAGGACATGATTTACCTACATCAGTAAATGACATAGTGATTTCTCCATTTCGCGAGGGTTCTATTTTCACGAAACTTCGCATATGCGAAGTTTCGCGAAAATAAAACCCTCAGGAAAATTTTCAAATTTGCAGGATATCACAGCCCCAGATGCAGAAATCATCATGGCGATAGTTACAGTGATAATTAAGTCAAACAGTGACCTTAAGCATTAGTGGGCCCGGAATTAGTCAAGGTACCTAATAGTCAAGTCAATGCCTAATCAACTCTTGGTCCTGCCCCAATGTTATATCCAGGCAGGTTCGGTTAAAATCAGCTAACTGGTTCTTGAGATAAAGCGGACAGTCCTACTGATGCCAGTGCTGATGCAGACACCAGCGGGATCAGCACCAAAAATATGTGCCCCTCACAATCGATTGGGGGACGTTATCACTTTACACAAAACAATATGCATCAAGATTTCTTACTCAAGGGGGTTTCAATAAAAAAAAATTCTCCATTTGTGACCAAAAGTATTCATTTCAGAGAATACCGGTACCCCTTTTCCGGACTGAATTCTCCTGACACTGAAGGTGAACTCCCCAGGAGTTGAGCCCATTCACCAAACTAAAGCTTACTCTTTTTACCATATATATTTCGACAGACCGGCATTAATAAACAGTGTCATCCCTGATAAGCCTGTTCCTGAAGAAGCAGTCTGATCAGGGTTTATACTATTACCTTTGCAACACAATATTTTACACACCTCAATAGTAATCAAATGTAATTGTTCCAATTTTAGAATTAATATATATGGTAAGATGTTAACCTTTTTCATATTAGAAACCAGTAAAAGGGTACTTTGGTAAGCAGTGTAGACTCAGATGAAATACCACAAAATGTGGCATTTCATCAGAGTCCTCACTGTTTGCTAAGATAAAACCAATCTTTAGGGACAGGAATACATCATAAAGTGACAATGCTGACCTGTGACCTGTTAAAATATATAATTGACAATCTCATCCTTATTTAATTGATTTGTATGGGAAATCCTATCAATACAAAAAGGGTTAACTCTTTGCATGCTGGGTAATTTTGCATGCTTTTTTGCCGTCTGCTGATTTTTTTCAAAATTAACTTTTTCGATAAATTCTTTCAGGAATTACATCAGAGTGTCAACCAGTTTGGACCAAGATCATGCCCAACAGTCTGACAAGTCTGATCTGGATCCAAACTGTTTGCAAAGGTTATCAGCAGACCACAATAGTAGGTAAAGAGTTTATCTGTCCAAATATTCAAGGTAAATATAATGTGGTAAATGTTCTAAAATTTCAAACACTAATTACCAGCCAAAAATGACTAGATAAACAGTGCAGACCCAGATCAGACTGAAGAAGCAGTCTGATCATGGGCTTCCCGTTTGCTTTCCAGACAAGCCTTTTGTGAATCCCAGCCTTCATAAGCATCATTTTATTTGAGAACAAAATGAGAAAAGTGTTCAAAATTTTAGAACACTCATCGTATCTTCTGAATTTATCCTGTATCTGGGTAACAGATCAATCAACATCCCCTAGCAATAGTGAGAAAAGAGGTTCATGCAACGTTGTCCATTGTATGAAGGGTATGTTTCTGCACCTTGTTCAAGTTTTTAATACACATCAAACAAGCGAGCCCTGAATGGTCTGGTTCCCCGTTGAAACCTTGTATCACATTGTCATGTATCACAATAGAATATCTGAAAATACAAGGAAATTAAATCATATACAGAGGAGTCCCTTTATAATGCTAAGTTTGTGGTCCATAGGAATGGACATGTTATAAGTGAACTGTGTCATAAAAGGAACAATTTACAAAGGAATTATAAGAAAATGACCATTTCATGGTAAAAAAAACTTGGTAGCCACACTGTTATTGTATTATGTCAAAATCTATGTTATAATGAGGATGGTCATAAAGGGACTGCAATGTATATGTAAAATAAATACAAAACATGTACTGTAAATACCGCCTAACGAGCATGCATGCTGCTATAAGCTAACATTGAGTACTTTATAGGTCATTTACGATAATTACAATATATGGACTCCTAATTACCAGTCAATCAACAGGTGTAATCAACATGGATTTAGCAGGCTGGTGAAAAACCAGTGAAGATCCTGAACAGTTGGCTCAATCAGATACCAGCTGATCTGGCTCTACACTGTTTTCAACAGAGGATATATAATCTTGAAATAGCTGGTTTGAACATATTCTATTCGAATGGATTTGCACACTATTGTAAAAAATATGATAAGGAAAAGAACAGAAGAATTTAGCTTATATAGAGAATATATAATCTTGAAATATTTTGTTTGTTTGCTTTGATGCTTAACGTCCCAGTCAACAGCTATGGTCTTGTCGGGATGGTAAGTTCACCTAACCACACTTTTTTCCTGGGCAAGCTTCACTAAGCGGCTAACCAGTACTTCGTGCAGATTCTTTCACTTGTAACTGACAACAACCCCTCTTGAATCAGTGGGAGGAAGGAGAATCGCCGTAGTAATTTTTCATGATCAATCTCCATGAAAGTATAGCACCAGGCCGGGGTCAAACTCATAGTTAATGAGCACAGTGCACTTATTAGGTCAAATATGCCAGTGTACCATGTGCGGATCCAGATTTGATAATGTTTTTTTTCTGGGTTTTTTAGTTGATGAGGGGATAGAGGAGCCAAATACCACTATAAATGGGCCATCATCGGCCCACCAGCAAAACGCCATTTAAATGGCGCTTCACTGGTGGGCTGGCTTTGTTTGTTTGTTTTGATGCTTTACGTCCCAAGTCAACAGCTAAGGTCATGGCGGGACAGTCAGTTCACCTAACAACACTTTTTCCTGGGCAAGCTTGAACAAACGGTTAACCAGTACTTCATGCACATACTTTCGCTTGTAACTGGCAACAACCTTTCTTGACTGATTCAGTGGAAGGGAGGAGAATGACCGTAGAAATTATTTCATGATCAATCTTAACAAAAGTATGGGACTGGGCCGGGACCAAACTCGCTACCCCTGGGTTTGCAGACAGACTCCATCTGTAGCCAGACACGCTACCAAATGTGCTACACAGCCTGGTGCTGGCGATGGTCCATTTAAATGGTGTTTCCCTGGATGATGGCCCAACATTGAATGCAGGCTTGGTAGCTTTGTGATTTTCACAGGATCCAGACCAGTATTACTAAGAAACACTATACTTTTTTGATTTTTCAGGGAGGGGGGGGGGGGGGGGGGGGCAAACCCCCTGTCTCCTCCTCTGGATCCGCCCATGTGTACATAATAATGTTTACTACACATAAATATGCATTATGATGTTTTTGGATATCCATAAGTTTGATCAATGTTTCTGCAGTCTGCACTCATGTAAGTACCATATACATTTTCAAAGGTTTGCCTTTTTTGTAAAGTATTGTAGTGGGACTGAACTTCAAAATCTTCAATATAATATACATGTAATTGTTTGAGTAAGGCCCAAGAAATGGGATGAATGGAAGTAACCGAATTTTCTCTTATAATTGAGAAACCATTATATATTCTTTATATATGAATAATGAATTATACAACTACACTTATGTGCCAAATTAAAGTTCACAAACTTAAAAAAATGCATAAATTTATGGGAAATTTAGACATTCATTTCTTCTTCATTTTAATTTTATTCATAATATGGACTTGAAAAATACATGAATGGGAATATATTAGCAAGCCTTCAAATATTTACAATATAATTAAGTTGTTTGCTGTTTTGCATATTGTTGCTAAGTAACCAATAAAAATAGCTAAAAAGCCACTAGTATGCTCATTTGGGTGGTTGCCATGGTTAGAAGGAATGAATTTCTGATGTGATTTTTAATGCTACAAAAAGACAACATATTTTTCTATATAATAACCATCAAAAAGTTATTTGCTAGCCTTTATTTTATAGCTAAACAATATAAAATGCAAAAATGTTCATACAATCCGTCAAGATTTAAAGTTCGTAAAATGGGGGTGTGACAGACAAACATTAATAATTTCTAAGGCCTAAAAGTCATTATGTACTTCAAATTATACTTCAGACTTTAAAACAAAGATAAACTGCCAATAAAACGTCTTTAAAAAGTTAAAATTATACATTCAAAATGATGTTGTCATGGAAACAAAGATGCAGTATTTTTGATATTCATTCTAATATTCACCCTTTTTGTGATCAATTTTATAAAGACATGTTGATTTTTTTACTTTGTTATTGATAGAAATCAAAATAAAACCACACATACAGACATCAATAAGTCTTACATGTCATAGCATAAATTCAAGTAATTATTGAATGTCTGGTTGCCATGACAACTGTTTTAATGAACTAGATAGGGCAAATTTGGTCATTTTTGTCTTGTTGCTAGGCAACCACCTCCAGTATAGAGTAAAATTTTCTGAACATTTGTAATGATAGGAAGGATAATGATGTATCCAAATATAAGCCTTATTAATGCTGTAAATCTTTTCTTTTAGATTTAAGGTATTATAAGTGTTGAAAATACGTAATATTTTTTGCCTTGAAATTCACTTTGTGAACTTTAATGTATTATTAAATTTTACACCCAAAATTAAGTTTACCTTTTAGAACGATAAGTTCCCATAATATGTCGACAATCTAATTCCATTCTCATAGCCTTGGTAAATTCTGCATGTGTATCAGCTAGCATCAAAATCTAGAATAAAAAGTGACATAATGAGAGCAAATACACAGTTTAGCAGGAGCTATTTTAGGAGATAAATGTATTCTGAATGTTCATCTTGGCACATTTATGTTAAATGTTTTAAAATTTCAAACACTTTTTTATGCTACTCTTCAGGGCTGAAATTCACAAAATGCATGTCAGAATAGCAAACAGGGAAGACCCCGACAGACTGCTTTTTCAAAAGCAGTCTGATCTGGGTCTGCACTGATTTTCTAGATTTTTTTCTCAGAAAACTAGTGTTCCAAATTTTAGAACATTCAACGCATGGTCAGTCTGATGGCAGATTTTATGCCAAATATTCAGATTTACAGAAAATGCAAAGGCAGGTTCATAAAAGTAGAGCTGACAAAATCTGTCCCAAAATGAAAATTTTGTATACAGTAATTCCTTTTATTATATGACGTCGTGTCTGGGAGTGAAATAATGCCATGTGGTTTACAGTTTTTCGGGAAATGTTATGAAATAAGGCTTTGAACGTCACACATGTGACAAAATCCTAAAGTTTTTCATGCATAAAATATGATTTCAAAATAATTTTAATGTCATATGATATATAGAATCTAACATTTCTGCTCCTGTATTATTGAATTTATTAAAGAGTTGTGAAAAAGAGATAAAATGTGCGACAAGCCTTGTATTTTATATCTTTTCCTCAACTCATTTGATAAATTCAATAAAACATGAGCACTCATGTAAGATCCTCTATTTAAAATGGTCTCTCTTGATTATATTTTGTAAAAACTCGTTTCATCTCTAACTCTTTGCATGCTGGGTAATTTTCCATGATTTTTTTGGCCATCTGACTTTTTTCAAAATCAACTTTTTCAAAAAAATCATTCAGGAACTTGATCAGAGTGCCAAACCATTTGGATCTAAATCAGGCCTGACAATGACTGGGTCCAAACTGTTTGTAAAGATTACCAGCAGACAACAAAAGTCGCAACTGGCAGACATATAGCTAATCAAAGCATTACAAGCTTCATAACTCCATCTTTCATCCAATGATAAATGACTTTATTTATTGATGAGATCAAATTGTCATTAGTTTGTAATGTTATCCTATCAGATGCCGTGAACCAAAAGCATGTGTATAAGAATTTGTTTTAATCAACTCTCATCCTACTCACAGGTTCAGATTAACAAAATTTAGTTCATAAACTTGTAAATATTTTCTTATCCATCAGTTTTAAAATTGCGCTCAAAAGATCCATCTTATTGAGACAATTTGAGTACCCACAACATTATATTTGGGTTGAGAAATACGCTAATTAATTTTATAATTAAGTTTATATGCTTATCTAAAGGCTGGCTACTGTATAACATGTAACACACAGCTGATTCACTTGCATGGTTTTGTTTGTTTGATTTAATTCTTTACATCCCTGTCAACAATTTTTCAGTTATGTTGGGAAGGGTCTTCCCAGGAAGACGCTTCCCGACATAACTGAAAAATTGCTCAAGGACACAAAGCAGTGACTGCAGTGAGGCTCGAACCTGCAACCCCTTGGTCTCAAGTCAAGCACTCTACCACTGGGTCACTGAGCTCCCTATCACTTGCATGGACTGATGAGTTATATTTTTCTTTAGACGCCATCTGGTCTGGATCTATACTATCCCTTTCCTGTATGGCAAGGATAAATACTCACAGTATGGTTTCAATATAGAGCAAGCCCATGAAATAAGGGTGCTTATAGCAGATGCACATTATCACCCTTTTTAACATGTAGCAGGACTAGAAGACATTTTTATCTGAGCCTTTATCTACTTCTTTTCTATGTGTATGTAAGCAGCAAAGGTTTTGGGGAGACTGTGTAGATGCCCATACTGGTCTGTGCCTTGAGTGCTCACAAATGCAACAATATCCAAAATATCATGAGGTGGCTCATATAGCGATCCTGTGGGTTCACAAAAAGAAGACCAATAAAACTGTTGGGTTTTCGTTATGTTTTTAGAGGAAAACTATATATATGGCTATGACACATATACATGTTTTTTACTTCCAAAAACCTAGATCTCAAGTGGTTTTGGATTGCTCTGGAAAAAACAGTCTCATCTCATTGTAGAAATGAACAATCTGATTTATATTTCCAACATTCTGTGGTAATTTGGAAGGTTCTTATAGCAAATAAATGTCATGAGAACCGGGACTCAACTAGCGGTTTTCTTAGGCTCTGCCTGTCTGTGGGATATGAGCCCTTTTCTTTGTTTCATTAAAGTAACCAAACTTAATTTGATTGTTTCTCTTATGATGGTACATGTATTTTGGAAGCTGCCCAATTTATATGTTTTAACAGCAGCAAAATCTAGGGCATAGATTATGCCAGAAAAATTTATTTCTGCTGTCGAAGGCAGTGGTTCTGATGTTGTTAGTTTTAAGTGTTTTTGTTGATCCAAACATTTGTTCATTAGGGTTTCATGTTTAGTCCTTGTTTTATGACATGGTGCTCCTGTCCTTTCTAGTTTTGCAAATAACTCCCTGGAGGGCAGGATGCTTTGCTCATGTTACATGATTTTCAGATGCTTGCAGTAACCTACCTTGCCATCCGCTTCCATATCTTTGCCCCAGGCTACCATCAGATAGGTGCCTGCAGTAACCTTACCTTGCCATCTTTTAATTTTTTGTTTGATTTGATTCTTTACATCCCATCAACAATCTTTCAGTTATGTAAGGATGGGTCTTCCTGAGTTGAACCAGTACTAAGCTAGGATTAATATTCTTGCTCAAGGACACACCACAGTGACACTGGTGAGGCTCTAACCCGCGGCCACTCTGTCTCGAGCCAAGCACTCTACCACAGAGCCACTGCGCTCCAACCTTGCCATCTGCTTCCATATGTTTGCCCCAGGTTGCCATTACATAAGCCTACAGTAACCTTACCTTGCCATCTGCTTCCATATGTTTGCCCCAGGTTGCCATTACATAAGCCTACAGTAACCTTACCTTGCCATCTGCTTCCATATCTTTGCCCCAGGCTGCCATCACATAGGGATCATTCACAGCTAAACATGCTATTATATCATAACCTTCCGCCTGTAATAAGAACAAGAACTTTTAACAATTTTGTTACATTTCTTTAAAATTGCTGAATTCCTTTTTAAAAGTGGAATCTTCAAATTGATGATCAGTCCTGGTTATTATTTGGGCCTTGACGCGAAAAAACCTGTCTTCAGGGTGTGCAAACAACACAGGTGCAGACCAGCGAGCACATCCGTGCAGACTGATCAATGCCTTTATTTTTCGCTTTCTGGAAAGTATCATATCTAAACTTGCCAGAAGCGAAATTTCATTTTCCTATCTAGTCTCTGAAGCTGAGGAGACAGGTTTGAGTGTCACTTTATCGAAAACCCAACAGGTTTTGTGGCGATGAGGCTCATTTAATAATTTGCAGAAGAAAGTAAACACATGATTTTGGTAAGTACCTCATTGGCAAGCAATGAAAGATCAGACAAGCCTGTACACACCAGAGCCTTGGATTCTCGTATACAGTCTGATCAGCACCTTTTTTTATTTGCAGATTCGAAAGTATCATATATAGACTTGCTACAAGCGAAATTTCAATTTTCTAGCTAGTCTCTGTAGCAAAGCAGGCTGGTTTGAATCTCACTTTGTCGGAAACCCTGAAGGCAGGTTTTCTCGTGTCGAGGCCCATTTAAAGGAGGCTTTGAGAATATGCGGTAAGTACTAATATCTCCCGTACTTGCCCATATCACTAGCAGAACTCAATAAGCGCTTGCTTCCATCCTAATTCTTATGTTTGTATGAGTGAAAAGGATAGTTTATTGCATGCATTTGAATCAAACTAAAATACATGTATGCTATAAAGGGCCAAGGTATATAATATACTTCTACTGCCTTATTGTTGAGCTGGTTTTTACAGTGACATGGTATAGTGGTTTCGACCATTTACCAAATCCCGACCATCGAACCCAGGTTGCTGGATTTACAGAAAGTACTTATAACACAGTGCTTTAAAAGCTGGCTTCTACCACAAGGCAGTAGAAGTTCATAATATACTCTTAGTGGAGGCTCGTGACAGTTGACCCTCAAGAAAGGAGCACATGTATGGAGATCAGGTGTGAGATCTGCTATGCATGCAGCTAGCCACTTGTGTTGATGATGCCCCTGCAACTGCACATTATTCAAAAATCTGATTGTGATATGATGAGTATAAACTGACCATGTGACATATATTTACACCAAATACAGTTAAACCTGTCTTAAGTGCCGCTCAAAAAGAAGACAAAAATTGGTTTTCAAGACCAATTATAACTTAATGCAGGTCAATAATATTGCAAAATGCTCCAAGAGAGCATTCTGCAATACTTTCGACCTTCATTAAGCTGCCATTTGTCTTTAAGAGATTTGTTTCATCTATTTTTGAAAGGCGGCTTAAGACAGGTTTTATTGTATATCGCAAAAATTGTAATCTGTTACAGAAGTTCAATCAAGAAACATATCATAAAAAGTGTCATCTGCTGTGATTAGCACTTTAAGGGTTAAAACTGTTCTGATCAATATGTTAGCTATTTAAGGTGCAAGCTATCTTTACACCCGTTATTATGCATGTACATATACTAACCTTGAACTTGTCATAATTTTCCAAGTATTCAGGTATGTGACTCTGAAAAAAAGATTTTCAAAAAATATTTACTAAGATAATTTTGTGTGCAATGATGGTTTTTATTACGGCCCTGTTAACCCTTAACCTGCCATTATATTTGTTCTAAAAATGTTGTCTGGTTATCAAAGTTATCATGTCTGCTGCATATATTCGAGGTTCCATTAGTTATATAGGCAACATGGGCACAAATACTCACCTTAAAGGAACAGCCTTAAAGATCCATATTGTTTACATAAAAGACCACTACGGGAGTGCAGTGGTAGAGTGCTTGACTAGAGACTGAGGGGCTGCGGGTTCGAGCCTCACTGGCGTCACTGCATTGTGTCCTTGAGCAAGACACATTAATCCTAGCTCAGTACTGGTTCAATCCAGGAAGACCCGTCCCTTTATAACTGAAAGATTGTTGATGGGACGTAAAGAATCCAATCAAACAAACAAACAAACAAAAGACCACCAAAGTGTATTAACATAACAGACTGTAAGTCTGTTCCTTGTTCCTTCAGGAGAAAGGCTGGTTAGGGTTTACACTGCTTGATCAGAACTTTCTGATTGACTATCGCGGGTAAATACGCAGCCTTTAGATAAGAGTGAGCAGTTGAAAATCAATTTTTCTTATTTCTCAACCAAAACATAATGTTATGAGTATTCAAAAGAACCATCTCAATGAGATGATGCTTTCGAGCACCCAAAACTAATGTTTCAATAGATGGGTATGAAAACGTTCTCAATTTTATGCACACATTTTTTATTTATCTTAAAATCATGAAACAAGAGGGCCCTAAGCACTGGATCACTCTAGTTTTGTCAGATTTACTTTTCATGTAAAATAGGTGTACCAGAATTCGACAAGAATGTGTTTATCGTGCAAAAAGTAAGAATACTTTCTGAGCTCGTATTTATACCACAAAGGTAGTGTTGCATAGCCTAGTCGGGGTAGCTAGGAGTCATCACTCCACACGTTAGTGCAGGCCAACTATATAGTGTCCATGAGTGACCAATAAGTCCCCGGGCCTGGGACAAGTCAGTGACTAGTCATATGTACTGTTCTATCATTTAATAATTCCTAAGTCAGCCCCACCGCAGAAGTACTCTCGGGCACACACTAGACAAGATACATTTCAGAACCAAACAACGACTAATTAACAACTAATAACTGCTGTTTTACAGCTCTTAACTGCTAACTAACAACTTCCCTCTCTCCTCCCCGCACACTGGTATTTATACTTTGGCTGTCAGAATAAGTCGGGCAATGACGTACATTGGGTGTTTACCTAGTAATAATATAATCTTGTTTATGTAGCAGACCTGTCTGATAAGCCATTGAACTTCACATAAACCTGTCAGGCGTGATAGGAAAGCAACTCCCTAACACCTCTAATAAGATAATAAAGTAGATAGTCAAGGCGTGTCTTGACAGCTATATCAAATTTATAGTTTTGTTTACAGAATTCCAGATAGGCCAATTACCTGAGAAATGCACTTATAATTATAGAAGTATCTGAGAGACATAATATTTCTACAATATTCTAAGCAATATTAACGAAGGATTTTTGAGACGCAAACCCACTAGGTAGCATCGTCTACTACCCACTAGGTAGCACAGTCTATTATGTCACATTACTCCCAACGCCAGGGGTGTTTTATTAGAATTTAAATAAAACACCTAGCTTAACCTGGATTAGCTATTAATACGAACATTGCCCTCACCCAAAAACACTCCTAATATGAACATTGACCTCAAAAACATGAGACAGTAATTAAACATTGACCTCAAAAACATGTAAAGGAATATTTACAAACCTTGTCCTCAACTCATGAATTGTACCTTAACAAAATATTGGGCAATAACACACTCACTCCTTCTGCAGTGGAAATATGAATCCAGCATGCACAGCACTAACTGAGTTCACTAAACACAGAACTACTTGTCACTACTTATTATCTTTTCCTCTAGACAGAACACCATCTTGTTAGTAATTTAGTTCAGTCACCAGTTTATTTATTTCCCTTCAAGCAGCCATCTTGCTCACTTTGGGTTGTACCATTACCATCCGGCTCCAGAAACTCGTCGTTGTCACAGTCAATGTCAATGATTGATATGTCACTGCCCCAGCTTGCTAGAGAAACTGGGTCTCCAACCTGTATCTGCTCCAAGGTGTTGTCCAGGCCCTCTGTACATTGAGGACTATTTGCATGTTCCGCTGGATGCATCATACTACAGGCTTCAGCTGACCAGATTATCTTTGCCATAATTGTGTCCCTGGGCTGGTCAGGCCAACTGCGTGCCTGTCTCTGCTCTGGTGTCATCTCGTCGATCAAATCACCTAGTGTGACATACCGCCAGCAACTTGGTTTGAATGCGGATTTCCCTTCTGCCATTGTCAAGTGTTTGTATGGTATAATCCAATATATTATAGCAGAATAACAATTTGTGTAGCTTTGTTACACGGTGACGTTCAGTGTGTTTCTTCTTGTGAGAAATACAATTGGTGAATGTTTAAAGTTCCACTTTGATACCCCTAAAATCTGTGCTTCAGGTTACTTGGCACCTTTAGATAGCCAGGTGTTCATTTTTCCGATAATTGCTACTGTGTGAATTGCTTATCGGCAATTAAATCATGCTTGTTTCTTCTCTTCCCCAATTAGTGAGTACACCTGAATTTAATCTGATTTATTTGTCTACATGTTGTCCTAGATAATGTTTCCAACCAAAATTGCTGCTTCTTATAGAAGGAATGTCTGGTATGGCGCTGAACAATTTTACTACTGCACACTACTAGTTTGTCCATCTGTCTGTACAGCTGAGGACTGTTCCATACGTTAACAACAAGAATATATGCACAGTACAAGCAATTCCAAACACGTGGTATAGTTCACACATGTTTTCTTACTATTTAACAATTTACTAGACGTAACTGCTCCTTCCGGTGGGGCAGACTGTACCCTGCCCTGAAGTGAAGCCGCTTCATCCGTTATCTTGGAGTAGGACACCGGTTCCATTTGACTTGTGGGTTCGTTCCTATCCCTGTCTCCTTGTTTAACCTGTAAATGGCTTTACGCTGGCACCTGGGTAAACAGTCAAAAGCGTGCTTACCCTTTTTGAAATTTTGATAATACCAAAACAGAAGGCCAGTGATTACTGCAGAAACCCCTGGGTTTATCAAAAATATAAGCTCATGAATATTAGCCTATTACATGGTATGTGTTCCACCCAATTTCGGCCCCCCAGCGCCAGGGTAAACAAGTGTATTTAATCTTACATTATACAGTTACTTATTTACATTTACTGTATTTACATTGAAGCCAATTATAGCTTAAAACATGTCAACAATAGCACTAAAAAGGTTTTTCACCTTATTTTGGCGAACTTTTGCTACGCCATTTCTCTTATTTGTTATTGCGTCCACATTCATGTAATCTGACCAGTCATAATCGACTGATTCTATTGAGTCAGCGTCACTCTACATACTGTCATTGTCAGAAATTGGGGAGGTCTCTTCACGTTCCCTACGTTCACGATTTCTGATGCGTTTTCTGAGTTCAATAGAAGGGATATCGTCCTCCTCATCTGAGTCATCACGTTCCCTGCGGTATTTCGGTACCACTTTATCTATGGGATTTTTCGGTTCAGACTCAGAAGACCCCTCTGTTTCCTACTCATCTGATTCTGGGGCTACCACGAAGTTCGCCTTTCATCGCGGTTTACCTGTGGCGGTTAATGGTATTTCCCAGTCATGGATTTTTGCAAATTTCAGATGTCCCGCGTGCGCCTTGATTGTCTTGCTATTAAGCTGATTTTTAATGACAAAAGTTACTGGTGAGGTCTGTCCGATGACCCGATAAAAAGGTTCCCACTTAATGTCAAGCTTTCCAGAGCGCGCATGGTTCCTATAAAATACAGGGTCACCAACTTGTATCTGTACTTCTTGTGCATTTTTATTGGCATACTTAGCCTGCCGCCGTTGCTGTTTCTTCAGCCGGCCATAAACTAACATGAATGCTTTGTGCATTCCTTGCAAGGCCATCTGGTGCATGTCACTCCCCTGATACTTGGATCTGGGTTTAAGCAAGTTGTCAATTGGCAGGACCACGTCCCTGTTGTACACCAGATAAAAAGGTGTGTAGTCAGTGGCTTCGCTGATATTAAAGCGCATGGCAGCCAGAACTTGATTTAAATAGAGGTCCCAGGTGTCTAGTCTGTCAGCCAATTTCTTAGCTAGAATGTCATGGAGTGTGCAGTGGAACCTTTCAACCTTTGCGTTTGATTGGGGCATATAGAAGCTTGTGGTCACGTGATGAATGTTCAAGGTTCTCAATGTTTCTTTCATGACCCGATTGACATTTTCCGTACCATTATCCGTCACAAGCTCTAGCGGGCAACCAAAACGAGGGAAAATCTCTTCAATTAGTAGGTGGGCAATCGTGTCTGCTGTTTTGTCTGGCACAGCAAAGGCTTCTGGCCAACCACTGAATCTGTCAACAAATGCTACAATGTATTTGTTGCCAGACAAGGTCTTGGGATACAGGCCTGATAAGTCTAGACTGACTTTAGCAAAAGGATATGGGGGAATGTCTGTCTCCTGGACAGGGGGTTTTGTTTTTAGAGCTGACCTAGTTTGGCAGGTCACGCAAGAGGAAACGTAGTTATAAAGTTCCTTAAAGAGATTTGGCCAGTAATACTTTTGGCTAATCCCTGTAAAGGTTTTCTGGACGCCCATGTGACCATTGTCATCATGGTACTGTTTCACCACTGCTTCATGCAGATGATGGGGCACATATAATCTCAAGGTGGGATTATCATCTGGGTGTGACAGACAGTAAACAACATCATTTTCTATGATGTATCTACGCTTTATTGCGGGGGATGGTGCACCAGTCTCAAGACAAATTTTGATGTCAACTATTTCTTTGTCTTTAGCTTGTTCCACTGCCATGTCAACGTCAGTCAAGTCCCAAGTTGGCGCTTCCTTTTCCGGGTTATCAGCAACTTCATAGCTTGCAAATTGTTTAGGGTCAATTTCATTGGAATTGATCACGTCAACCTCAAATGTATTGTCATTTATATCAACCTCAAAGGGTTCGGCCTCAGCTTCGGCATGTCCGTCATCAGGTTTACGTGATAACAGATCAGCACAGGTGTTTTCTGTACCTGCTATATACTCTATGGTACAATTATAGCCAGCCATGCTAAGCGCCCAAAGCTGAATTTTCTTGTTTTGCATGGGAGACTCCAGCAGATACTTTAGCGGCTTATGATCGGTCTTGATAACGAACCTAGCACCGTGTAAATAATAGTCCAGCTTGCACAGAGCATAATTTATACTATACGCCTCCTTTTCAATTGTTGACCATTTGCATTGGGTCTTACTCAACTTGTGCGACAGGTAATAAATGGGTTTCTCATTTTTGACATTTGGCAAAACATTTTCCTCATCCTCACATGCCTACAGGAGTTACTTGCATCTGTATAAATAGTATAAGGCTTGTTTGGATCAGGGTAGGCTAATAAAGGTACCACCGTCAGACTTTGTTTCAAATATTCAAATGCACTTTGGCACTCATCTGTCCACCTAAATCGTGCATTTCTTCTGGTAAAAGCAATTACAGGTTCAGCTATCTCAGAGAAATTTGGAATAAACCTACGGTAGTATGATCCCATACCAATGAACGAACGTACCTCCCGCACACATGTTGGGGGAGGTAAAGATTTAATGGCCTCCACCTTTTTGGGATCAGGTTTTATACCTTCAGAACTGATTATGAATCCCAAATAAGTTGTTTCTGACCTTAAGAAAGAACACTTCTTTAATTTTAGTTTCAGCCCATGTTCTCTTAATCTGTCAAACACTTGCTGCAAATGATGTAAATGCTGGTCAACTGTTTCACTGTATATCAAAATGTCATCAAGGTAGGCTGTTGCAAAATGGCCTAGCCCTTGCAGGACTATAGACAATAGTTCCTGGAAAATTGCAGGTGCATTTGAAAGACCAAATGGCATTACATTGAACTCAAACAGACCACAGTGACATGCAAAGGCCGTCTTTTCCTTATCTACTTCATCCATCAACACTTGCCAGTGGCCAGACTTTAAATCTAACGAAGTGAAGTATTTTGCTTCCCTAAAAGGGCCAAGATATCATCTATCAAAGGAAGGGGGTATGAATTTGGTTTAGTAATTTGGTTTAGTTTCCTAAAATCTACACAAAATCTTTTGGACCCATCTTTCTTGTCAACTATTACAACTGGAAAACTCCACAGAGATTTTGATCTACAGACAATGTTTGCACCCATCATTTCATCAATGGTCTTCTCAATAACCTGTCTATTCTGTATAGGGGTCCTATAGGGTCTTAAATTTATAGAAGGGTTGTTACCAGTGTCAATTTTCATGGTCACAGTGTCAGTGTGTCCAAGTTTAGAGTCTACACTTGCAAATAAGTCCGTATTTTTCTTAAGAAACTTCTGAATTTGAGGCTTATAATGAGATGGGACACCCACATCGGCGTCCCACGCCTTGCCATCACCTGGTTTTGTATTTTTGACCAAATTATTCACACTTTCTATCCTACTTGATGCAATTGAATCAAGTTTAGCAATTACACAGCCCTTTGATAAACTTACTGTTTGATTTGTATTGTGCACTACTAAAATTGGCAAACGCCTGTTTTTAGACATTTTAGCAATTGAATTTGAAATCATTAGGCCAGGTTCATTTCCCATAAACCCTTTCTCTATAGCTGAAACTGCATACAACTCACCAGACGGTATCTCACCACTATCCTTAATTCTGCAAGTACAGACAGTAGCTGACTGAGGTATAAGAACTGTTTTTGAGCCCAGTCGCACAAGAGAAGCAATATGTATGTCCTCCTCAAGGGGTACAGTTGTGTCACCAAACTTCAAAATGCCTAGGTCAAAGTAGAGTCTAACTCCATTTTGTACTAACCAGTCATGTCCCAAGATAAAATTTCTATTTATGGACGGTGATACATAAAACCCGTGTGTACATTCGGTATTCCCGATTTTACAAGACAATGTGACAAACCCGTCTATTTTTAGTAATCCCCCATTAACTGACTGAAGTCGCGCCACCTTTTTAATCAGCGCAGGCTTCTGCTTCAATGTGTGGTACACGCGTCTATGCATTATTCTTGCATAAATACCTATGCGCATAGCTGTTTGAAGCCGTTGTCAAATCAGACAAAAGCCATGTTCAAATCATGGAATTCACGCGCTGTTTGACCATGGCTAATAAAGTTTTGATATGCGTATTCGGGGACGCACGTTGCTGTTGTGTTCAGCAGCGAGTTTAGATATATGAAGAGATAAAGAAATATAGAAAAAGCCTTACCTTCAGTCTATGTTATTTTCGTGTAAAATATATATATATATGTAAAAACTCGACTTCCAGGATGTCAGAAATTGTTCCGGATACGTTGTGTATCGGCCATTGTTTCTCAACACGTTTACCCGTGTAGGACAAAAACATGACCCCGTTTTTGTTTTTCATTTCTTTCCAGACTTTCGCAAAGATTTCCCCACAATTGTTAAACGTTATGAAAAGTTTCTAATATCCTATCCACAAAGGAAGAATGTACAGTAATTTAGTGTTAATCCAGAGCATTAATATTCACTGAAAATCCTGAATATTTACGAGTTCTTTTCATCTGATTCGTGTCGTGCTTTACGAACACATTTCTTGCTCTGACAGTGCCCCGAAACAGCATAAACAAAACATTCACGAGCAGCGGTTCTTTCAAAAGTTATCAGCTGACCGAAGCGACACTGAATGCCGAAGATTTGTATCGCATTTTTCTTGCATTTTAAAGGTCAAAATCCCCCGATAAAAGAAGAACTGCATTAAATTTATGCAAGAATAGCGATCAACCAAGGTTTTGAGTGTATTAACATTTGCTGGGTCCCTCGGAAGGTGTTTGAACACTCAGCCTTCGGCTTCGTGTTCAAACACCTTCCTCGGGACCCGGCGAATGTTAATACACTCAAAACCATGGTTGATCCCTATATTGAGACCTCAGCTTCACTATCTAACAATGACCTATATTTGTTTTTACCACCTTGAAGTAAACATGAATTTGGACTTCCTGTCAATGCTATGTTGTATTTTGGAATGTTTTTAAGCTTTCCTCTCCTTTTGTGGGCTTCTACACGAAAGGAGCGACCTAGTTTTCCTAATTATATCTCGTGGGCTGGACCCTGGGAGCACCTTGTCCCATATTCAGGTCAGCCAACCGTTTTCTACACTCATGCTTGAAGTGACCCTTTTTGGCGCAGTACCAACAGGTCATTTCTTTCTTAAAGTCCTTCGCATTGTGTTCTTTTGTATTATCAACCTCGTTTATGCGGGGCTTGGAGCGGCAATCTTTAGCAAGATGCCCCGTTTTATTACACTTATAACAACTTCTAGCGGGCCTATAATGATCTACTTCCATTCGATCATCATCTTCAGTGGGGACGTACTGATGCCTAGTACGCAGACTTAACCTTTTACGTAGGTTCTGCTCATTTGTTGCTGTTGTTACGGTAGCATCCAACGTTTGGGGATTTGCTCTTAAAACCTTAAGTTTTAATTGGTCTTCTTGTAAACCGTCAACAAATATGTCAATTTGCTGTCTTTGAACAGCCGCGCCTTGCTGTGCAGGATACGCATCTTCCGCCAAAGTCAAAAGCCTCTCAGAATACACCTGGACAGTTTCTACAGGTTTCTGCTGGCTTTTCCTAAGCAGCATGACCGCATGCTGTGCATCAGTAACTTCAGAAAACCTAACGTTAAGTTCAGCCCTAAGTTGGTCCCACGTAGCTTGTTGGTTGTTGTCTTGGTACCTACGGATATATTCACTAACAGGCCCCCTACTGGCTTGATATGCAACCCGTTTAATCCTATCATCATTCCCTAGATTCGCTAAAACTGCATATTTTTCAATGGACTTAACCCATTCCTTAATTTCTTGGGGTCCCCCTCATATGGCGTTATAATTTGATTAATTCCCTGGGCCCCCAAAGCAGTGGAAACATTTGACATTTCCACTGCCAAATTTTGAAACACTTGTGCCACCTCAGCTTCAGCCATTTTGTCAGATAAACTAAGCAGAAAAGGTTAAGGACTTACCCGTCAATGTGTCCTAGCGCTGTAGTCTGTAATAAACTGTGATCGTCCCAGCAACGTAACACAACTGTGATCTTCTCAGGAACGAAGCACAACAGTAGCACAAGTTCAGAATAATTCAGGTCCAGAATTATTCAACTTTTTGTAAAGTTAAGTCCAATCGTGGTTCACGGCACCAAAAGAAAACTGTGTTGCATAGCCTAGTCGGGGTAGCTAGGAGTCATCACTCAACACGTTAGTGCAGGCCAACTATGTAGTGTCCATGAGTGACCAATAAGTCCCCGGGCCTGGGACAAGTCAGTGACTAGTCATATGTACTGTTCTATCATTTAATAATTCCTAAGTCAGCCCTACCGCAGAAGTACTCTCGGGCACACACTAGACAAGATACATTTCAGAACCAAACAACGACTGATTAACAACTAATAACTGCTGTTTTACAACTCTTAACTGCTAACTAACAACTTCCCTCTCTCCTCCCCGCACACTGGTATTTATACTTTGGCTGTCAGAATAAGTCGGGCAATGACGTACATTGGGTGTTTACCTAGTCATAATATAATCTTGTTTATGTAGCAGACCTGTCTGATAAGCCATTGAACTTCACATAAACCTGTCAGGCGTGATAGGAAAGCAACTCCCTAACACCTCTAATAAGATAATAAAGTAGATAGTCAAGGCGTGTCTTGACAGCTATATCAAATTTATAGTTTTGTTTACAGAATTCCAGAAAGGCCAATTACCTGAGAAATGCATTTATAATTATAGAAGTATCTGAGAGACATAATATTTCTACAATATTCTAAGCAATATTAACGAAGGATTTTTGAGACGCAAACCCACTAGGTAGCATCGTCTACTACCCACTAGGTAGCACAGTCTATTATGTCACAGTAGGAATCCAAAGGCTGTTGCATGACATTCCCTGATTTTTTATTTTCTTCATACAGCGGTTGTTTTTCATATTCAACCAGATGACATCATGTTGAGCATTGGATCCTCTGGTAGGCGTGTTCATAACTGAATTTCAGTAAAAACATAACCCATTGTGCAAGAAAAGTATTTTAGATTCCAATGGAACCCCTAAATGGGTAATTTGGCAAACAGTGAAGACGCAGATGAAATGCTGCAAGATGTGGCTGCAATGTTTGCGAATATAAAATTAAAAAAGAGAAAGAAATACATTTTTTTTAATTTATAACCTGTGACCCCTCAATATATACAATGGAACATCCTGACTTCATTGTATGTAGCTTTGCGGAAAATTCTATTGGTCTGAAAAAGGTTAACCCTTAAAGTGCCTAGAAAAAAATGCATCTGAAAATGTCGTCTGCTGAAGTCGTCTGCTGCAAATAATTGCCTAACATTACTGACGAATTAAGTATAGAGGCAAACAGTGTGGACCAAGAACAGACTGCTCCTATAGGAGCAGTCTGATCTGGGTCCACACTGTTTGCCATAGAGGTTTATTTCAGCAGACGAGAAAAGCAAACAACTTTTGTTGCGATTGGCGCATTAAGGGTTAACACTATAGGATAGGCTTACCTGAGAACAGCCAGGTGTATACGCACCAAGAACAGAAAACAGAACACCTTTCTTATCCTTGAATATTTCTCTGATATCGAGTGAGTTGAATGGTGTGTCTATATATACTTTTGCTGGTGGAAGACTATTACCAGGCTAAAACAGAAATAACAAAGTAAATGTAAACACCAGAAATCACGATTAAAAAATGAGTAATTAAATTCCTCAGCCAAAACATATACTGTGAGTATTCACTAAGACAGTTCTTTTGAACACCAAAAGACATGTTTAAATGAATGGTGGAAAAATAATCACATTTTTTTCCACGAAAAGTTTTCTTTAATACCCCCACATATGAAACCCAATCTGATTAAAACCCGATCAAGGTTTACTATGTCCGCCGGTAGCTGTGGCTAGATGGGGTTTTAATTAGATTGATATGAAACCATAATTTTCAATGGGAAAGTCCCTTCAGGTAGGAAAATTTCAGACCTTCCATACACAATAAACTCTAGATATATCCTGTTTTTGAAACAGTGTAGATCCAGATCAGAGCCAGCTTATCATGATTTGTTTCTGTTGATGCTTAACAACACAGTCAACATTTTTTCAGTCATGTTGGGATGTTCCTGTATTCTTTGGTTGAACCAGTACAAATCCGAGGATACAGTGTCTTGCTCAAGGACACATCACACTCTCCAACTAGTGACTCCCAAGATCTCAAGTCTAACACTCTACCACTGAGCTCCACAGGAACAACATGGTTTTCTCATTCGGGAAAGTCCCTCATAATTTGAGAATTGAATCATGGCTTGGGTGTATATAAGGAGCATTACGCGTAATACTATGTACCACAAAGCTCCATTTTGTTCGCCGGAACTGGCATATGGAAAATTAGTTCTGTAGCATGTGGGTTCAGCTCTATTAAATCGATTATTCTGATTATCCAAAAAGTTTAATAAGCAGAATAAATGAAGTTCATGTTTTTTCAATAAAATATGGTGATATTTTATTGAAAAAAACCCATAAACTTCATTTAAGCCGTTTGTTTTGCTGCAATCACACTTGGAATTGTGTTAACATGGTTTCTGTGATGTCAGTGTCATGCTATATAACGTCAGCGTCACGTTATCACCCACGTTATCAAGGTAGATCATCGATGTAGATCCGTGGTCTGATTCCACGGAATTTCGGGGAATTGGCTGAGGCAGTTTCGATTGATCATTTTCTACCACATTTTTTTCCAATTTGTAAGACACTCTGAGCTGAATATTGTTTAAGTGCACGTGTATAGACTATCTTAGGTTTGTTAAAATGCTCTTCCACCTATACTGTAGCTGATCAGTTTCCTTTTAAAGAGTTCATGAGGGGTGAATTGAAGGCCTTCTCAAATCCAACATGAGTGTATCCACCAGTCCTTTATTGTCCAGAATTTTAGCCCAATTATTTATAACTGTAGTCAACTGAGTTTCACTACTATGCCTTTTCCTAAAAGCATGTTGCCTGTCAGATAGAAGTTTATGTTCATCAGTGAGGCTCAAACCAGCCACCCCTGCAGGGATTAATCTGAAGGGGACCTTGTTGACTCTTCTAGGATGTTTACATGAAATATTGGCCGACTCTATGTAAAAATGTCGCTTACAGCATCAGCAATTATGGGGTGGCGTTTTAGTATTTATTCCTTATTTATGGATATCCATAATTCATTTATGGATATCCATAATTCATTTAAAGATATCCATAATTCATTAAAGAATATCCATAAATGAATTTTGGATATCCATAAATAAGTTGAATATTGGATATCCATAAATTGGTTTATGGATATCCAAAAATGAATTATGGATATCCATAAATTATTTTTGGATATCCATAAATGAATCATGGATATCCATAAATAAATTATGGATATCCATAAATAAGGAATAAATACCCCATAAGCAATCGCCTTATTCATCCACCGGAGCATCACCTACGGCGGCTCAGAAAAGGCATCAATATTATTGTTACAATTCAAGTACTCTCTCTTTTTCCATTCTGTTGATTTGAGTTTTGCATCTGAGTAGGCATGTGCCATCAGTTTAGATCTATATGCTTATATATTAACAAATTGAAGGTGATCAACCTGGGGAGATATTAATTAGCATTCTGCATAAGAATCATGCAGGCCCAGTTGAAAAGCTGATAAGTGACTTTTTCAGAATGCCAAAAAAAGTTGGCGCAATAGATTCCTTATAACAAAAGTCACATAGCCAAAGGGAAACGGTTATTGTCATGCCGTTACCATGGCAACGACCAGTTAAAGATTTGGCTCCAGAAGTACGTTTTCTAGTTTTGGAAAAATGAAAAATTACACTTTTTGAAGACAATGCAGCCTATTTATCTTTTAAAGTCTAATGGTTTATGCCGTATGAAAAAATCAATAAGGTATTTAACTTTCAATATCACAAATGGAAAAGGATAAAAAAAACTTGCAGAGTATGTTTCTATGGCAACGAAGAGGGGCTATCTCTATAATATTTTTGGAGGCTTAAATTGACAAATTTCTATCCAAATTATCTTTTTACAGCAAAGGTGAGATTTAAGGTATCAGCAAAAGGAAAATACACTAATGCCTTGTGTCATAAATGAAAGATCCATTTTGTGAGAAAACTATTAATGTTTTGTTAAAATGGACTTTATTTTTGGCTGGGCCCCATATACAAGCTATTCAAATCTCATGTCAATTATGCTCTAATGTGGATATTAAGGATTCTTCGGCCCATCAAATTTTGCAAAGGGCCCATAAAAATTTCAAATGGCCCATTAAAATTTGGAAATTTGCATGTATTTGAATGGGATATGGGCCATTGGCCCATTTTAAGGCCCATCATCATTTTGGGCTAGGATTAACCCTGATAAAAGTGATACAGTAGTGTCCTTGCTTGGAGCGATGAGTTGAGCAATGGAGGTGGCTTGGTTTCAGCTATGAGGGGCCAGACGAGACTGCGAATCCACAGGCTAGACCGGGCCCTTGTAGCTCTAAGTGATAATAAAAGTGATACTCAGTAATGTCCGTGCTTGAAGCGATGTGTTGAGCAATGGAAGTTGCTTGATTACAGCTGTGAGGGGCCGTGCGAGACTGTGCGAATCCACAGGCTCGACCGGGCCCTTACAGCTCTATGTGATAAAAGAGATACTCAGTAATGTCCTTGCTTGGAGCGATGTGTTGAGCAATAGTAGTGGCTTGGTTACTGCTGTGAGGGGCCGGGCGGGACTGTGCGAATGCGCAGGCTCGACCGGGCCCTTATAGCTCTATGTGATGTAGAAGTGATACTCAATAATGTCCTTGTTTGAGGCAATGTGTAGAGCAATAGTAGTGGCTGGTTTCAGCTATGGGGACCGGGCGGGACTGTGCGAATGCGCAGGCTCGACCGGGCCCTTGTAGCTCTAAGTGATAATAAAAGTGATACAGTAGTGTCCTTGCTTGGAGCGATGAGTTGAGCAATGGAAGTGGCTTGGTTACAGCTATGAGGGGCCGGGCGAGACTGTGCGAATGCGCAGGCTCGACCGGGCCCTTGTAGCTCCAAGTAATAAAATAAGTGATACTCAGTAATGTCCTTGCTTGGAGCGATGTGTTGAGCAATGGAGGTGGCTTGGTTACAGCTATGAGGGGCCGGGCGGGACTGTGCGAATGCGCAGGCTCGACCGGGCCCTTGCAGCTCTATGAGATAAAATAAGTGATACTCAGTAATGTCCTTGCTTGGAGCGATGTGTTGAGCAATGGAGGTGGCTTGGTTACAGCTATGAGGGGCTGGACGGGACTGTGCGAATGCGCAGGCTCAACTGGGCCCTTGTAGCTCTATGAGATAATAAAAGTGATACTCAGTAACGTCCTTGCTTGGAGCAATGTGTTAAGCAATGGAAGTTGCTTTGTTACAGCTATGAGGGGCCGGGCGGGACTGTGCAAATGCGCAGGCTCGACCGGGCCTTTATGGCTCTATGTGAATATAGGAATTGATGCTTAATAATGTCCTTGCTTGGAGCGATGTGTTGAGCAATGGAAGTGGATTGGTTACAGCCACGGGGGGCCGGACGAGACTGTGCAAATGCGCAGGCTCGACCGGGCTCTCATAGCTCTCTTGATACTCATTAATGTCCTTGTATAAAGCGAAGTGTTGAGCAATAGCAGCGGCTTGGTAACAGCTATGAGGGGCCGGACGAGGCTGTGCGAATGCGCAGGCTCGGCCGGGCTCTTATAGCTCTCTGTGATAATAGAAAGGTCGAGCTCTTATTTTGTTTTTTATCCTCGCTTAATAGAAAAAAACGCTGAGCATCACATTGAGGCGGTATGAAAGTGTGCGAATGCACAAATCTAAAGACTTCTATGAGAAAAGGATCTCATAGAATAGCTCTAACTTTAGTTGAAACATGAAAACATCGGATTCGCTTATGCCAATTCGATCGAGGGTTCACATGTACATAAACATATTGCATTATTTCCAGTGACGCGATCAGCGGGTAGTTCAAGACGATATGGCGAGCAATGTTCAGTGATTGCTTGGCTGAGATTGAGCGAACGTTCAGGCTTTTCCAAGCTATCACTGTTCCTTATGATGTTATGCAACACTGCTTTGACAGAAATATGATATCCATGTTTATAGCAACCACATGGATCAATATGTATAGCTCAAATGAAACTGCGCAAAGGAGCATGCTCGTCGGGATACCGTGGATCGCCACACGGGGTATAATGCACAGGGTTTTCGTTTATTTGTGTGGATGTGCGTGTGTGTGCGCTACTTTCCATTTTTTTTCCATCATTCCAATTCAACACTGGGATACAGCGAGTAATCCGTTGAAACTGGGCGGTGCACATCCCTTACGGCCTTCCATGAGAGAAGTTACTCATGTGTACATAATATTGCAGCATATATCGATGTAACACTTCATTTCTGCAAAATGGATTATAGACTCGTACATACATTTAGTGCATTTCTATCTTTTTTTTCCGGTTCGACATAACAGCATGCAGCATCACAGTATGCGTCGGGCTTCAGCGAATCAGTTGATCTGGCTGAGACTTGACGCCGCGGCCTGCTGAAATACCAAGAGATGTCATGACAAAAACCGAGCCATAGATGTCTAAGTCCTCAAATACCAAAATTCTACCTTTTTTGAAATTATGGATAGCCTTTATATTTACATATATATGTTATCCGTCTGTTTTATAAATCCTTTTTTTGTTTATTCTGGTCTTTTCTCGTTCGCTCTCTCGGTTCCACATATCCTCACTAACCATGTGCTATCCCTAAAATATTTTGAACCATCTGCAGGTGCAGGGGTCTGTCTGTTTATATTTTTCAGAATTGTTTTTGAAAATGGCTAGTGTAACTTTGAGTAGATTGACTCCACCAACCTTGCAGAAAGGGTTTAATTGCTTTTATCCTAGTGACAATAGTTTAAGATTAAACAAGTTCAACAAGCTCACCTGGTTTTCCCTAATACTTACATTATTACTGCAAAGTCCAATTGAATTAACCAGCCTGAGACACCAGTTGCACATTGCACCGAGATTCCTTATATCAGGCTATCGGAGGCTGTACCAATGCGACCGTTTTTTCGAGCAAAAAATGGCGGAAAATTAAGACAAAAATACCCACAGCCGTGAAAATAACGGTTATTACTCTTCAATAAGCTTGGTTTCAGTTATCCAAATACTAGCCAGTACTCAATAACGGATTGGAAATGATTTCATATGTAGAATTAGTTCGAGGTTTGTCCCAAAATTCGATATTTGCCACGGAAACAAGTGTATTTTCTCTCTGCTCAGTGAAACACAGCTACATACACCGATTTGCGAGGCTGTTTTCAAATGATTCAATTTGAAATCACAAAGTAAATACCTGATTTATCCGTAGTCAAACACTATATATGTATGGTAATTCGCACAATTTATCTTCTTTTTAGTTTATTGTGTATGTCTCGATCATTTTATACACTGTACGCCACACTGTTTTTTCCATTTATACTGTAACGTTTTTCGAGCAAGGTTAACATTCCATTGTATGAGTATTTCGAGCAAAATAAAGCCACTGTATGCGTATTTTGAGACCAAAATTATTGAACGGGTATTCCGAGCAGAACCTTGATGGAAAATTAGAGCTAAATGGACTAAGTATGATGTCTACTCACATTAGGCTGGTAACATTTCTTTAGCCCAGTCTATCTGTGAGTCATGGGCCCTTTTCTTTGTTTCATCAGAGTATGTTAATTTGATTTGATTGTTTCTCTGTGATGATACATTGCAATAGTTTGAAAACCTCCATGCCATCTACACAGTTTTTGTTTTAACAACAACAGAATCTAGGGCAAAGATTCGGTACCAGTAAAATGTATCTAAGCCCCACTCCAGTGGCTTGTGCTACAGTCTGTTCTAAGGCGATGATTCTACTTCTGTTGATTCATCGTTAGTTGTTGCTCCCATTTTGTGGTCCCTTGTGTCCATATTGTGTTGTGCATTGCTTTGTGTCCTTAATAGTTTTGCAATCATCTTGATGGGGAAGAGAGAGCTGGTCGCTTTACTTTGTCCTCCTAGTGTCTTGTGACTGATATGTCTGTGGCTGTTCTTTAAGGTGCTGTTGGTGTGATTGTGGTATTTCCTGATCATGCTCACATTTTTTTATAGCTGTGAGGCGTTAAGTCAACAGGCAGGGTCACACTATTTTTTTTATTTAATCCATGCTTCTTTCTGAAATTAAGCAAGAATGAGTGTTGAAATTAAACCATGTAATTGCTTGTAATATGATATAATACTAACATTTTATGTAATAAATAGACCAGAAGCTTATTTCTGCATGAGCCTTAGTATTTGAACCAGCACAGCTTACCTGTCAGATCAGGTTTGAATGCAAAAACACAATCCTGAGCTCTTCTGCGACATTGCTAAACATTTTGTACTGTCAAATTGCAGTAGCAAATTTTCTTTAGGACGTGATCTTTATATGTACCCTACGTTGCATAATGGTGAAAAGATAATGAGAGAAAACAGGCATGATGTTCGCCTATTGCTGCTATTTTCAAAAATAATATTTTCCTTTAAATTGTTTTATATCTATGCACTGACAGAGGACAGTAAAACAATTCAAACGTTTTAGACAAAAGACATTCAGATGCAAAAATGCCTTATGGAAGGGATGGATATACCCTCCCCCCCCCCCCCCCCCCCTTATATAATGGGAAAATGTAGTCTGTCCTATTTCTTAATTTATCAAATAAAAAGAAAACATATTATACATCAATTTTTAGCTTTATTCTTATGGTATGTTTTTAGTGTTTGACATGTAACAACAACAAACAAAAAACATACCATTTGAACTGACAGCCCAAGAAAGCATGTGTTACTCAAAGAGTCATATTAATTTCAGTGTACATTTTCTGTCGCAATATTTTGTATCTTTGAACTATACTTAATTCTTATATATTGACATGAAGCTTGTCTTTAAAGCAATTAATTAAATGCAGAAAAAAGTCGGTATGCGATTAAACAACAAACCATATGATATAACAGTTATTTATGTTACTTATTTTCAAATGCATTACTATTTAATGCAGTACTATCATTAGACCATGAGCTGCCAAAACACCTCTAAAGAAGGAAGGTGTAGACTGTGATTTTCTAAAACCTCATATTTTTAACCACAAAATTAAGTATGTTTGCTCTTTATCAGTTTTAGAGTTACCATGCAACAGTAAATTTTACTATTTTACCCTGCAAAAATTGGAATTCATATAACCTTAATATCAAATTATTCCTTTTTCTTGCATATCAATTACATCTTTAAATTGAAAGCAAATTACTAGCAATACAATTTTAACTAATTAATTTAAGCAGACTGTTGTTACTGTTATATATTTTATTTTCTTTTAAATAAAATAGTTTATGCATTTATGACACCATATGAGTGAGTACTACTAATTTATGTAAAGTACTGTCATTGGAGTGCGCAGTAATGAAAGAAATGATGAATAATGTATTTGACACAAATTGCAATGAAGAATGAACTCCAATAAAGCATGGCTGATTAAATCACTTAAAACTGTAATCACTTAAAACGCCACTTCAAGTCAGAGTGTTTTATCAAATTTGTAAGCAGCATTTAAAAAATACAAACAAAAAACTACTTACTTTTATGATCAAATAATGCTTATATGATAATCTTTCATCTCTCTGAAATGTATATGTTTGCTTCGTTTTTTTATATAAGGAATGATATATACAATACATCTTATCACTAACTACAGCCTAATTTAGATTTAAATAAATGATATTAAACGATTGTAGTTGCTTAGTAAGATCTGACGCCCATTGTGCAATCCACCAAACTACATATAATTATAGAATATTAGCTATTGATTACACCAACTATATTTATAATATTTGGGGACAAAAGCTAACCCATAACTCCTAAAATTGCCTAAAATATGTCTTTTAAAATATAGGTCGAAATTTAGAAATGAACAGAAATGAAACATTAAACAGAAATTAATCCTTGCAATAAGAAAAAAAAACTGTTTTTTTAATCGCAATGGTTTCTGCCCCATGCATGGAACATGACATGCCTATCCCTATGGTAATAATCTCTTTATATCCAAAGCATACTCAGGTTGGTGAAGAAAGAATGCAAGTAAGGGAAATGGTTCTTCTAAATAGGATAACTTATAAACCGTTATCAGCTTAGTAAATGATCCGAAGTACTTAGTTGGTGTGATTAAAAGCTAAAACAAGTAATGTGTCATCATCTGCATATGCATAGAGATGTCAGTATACAATGTGATTTTGAGACAGTCTCTTTCAAAATAAGCTGATTACAGACACGTATAATGCATACTATCTAATGTTACATGTATCAAATTTAATTCTACCAGCTCTTAGAGGATTAATTCTATCTGGAATGTAAGCAAAGTTAAATTGTATGCTACCACCTGCATAAAAACTTTAGTAATTTGCAGTTTTCTTATGGTAAATTAAAATAGATATACAAAGAACTAGCCTGTATCGTTTTAGGGGGATTATGTTTGTATATTCTGAACAGCAAAACACTGTGTACACAGTTTGTTTTAAATAACTGATTAGATTTCTTTCAATTTAATTAAACTTAGCTTATTTCAGATAAATATAACAAGAATATACATCCAATATATATAAGCTTTCAGACCAAATTATATACTGTCTTTGACAACAATTTGGACAAACAAAGGACCTTACGATATATTTTTTATGGTAGTATATGTTACTTTGATATATTTGATAGAAAATGAAAATGTATCTTTCTACTATTACTGAAGCGCTATCTTTTTCTTTATTTATGAGTTTTAAAATCTTTAACTTTGGACAAATCAAAATAAATATGTTGTGGATATAAAACGTTCAGATATTTATTTTTTCAGAAATGTGTACAGATATATTTTCTTGATAAGAACTGATAATTATTTTAGGACAAGCTGATATCTTGTCATAAATTCAACACATAAAAACAATTTTGGGATTAAATATAGTATTATATGACATAATTTATAACGTATTAAGCAATATATATAGTAATTCTTAAAGTCTGCAACGTATGTTGCACATTGACATACAAGCAACAAAATGATATTTTATACCAGAAACAATATTAGTTATAGCTTTGCACTCTTATTTATCTGTAGAATGCTCATGTTTGGTTTTGTAAAGTATACATGCTTATTTTCAAAGAGAAAATGTTATTTCCTTAATTAACATTTGAGCTGCGACATGAGATTTCCAACAATGTGTAACAGTGTAGCCTCCTTTTAAGCGACTAGCAAAGGCTCTGGTCAAACTGCACGTATGCGCAGGTTGATCTGAGTCTTTGCCGGATGCACATACCACATTGTTGGAAATCTCATGCCGTGGCTCATTTTATTTGGGGTCATCGTATTCAACAGCCTATACTTATACAAGTATGTGTGATAGAAACAAGCTATTTGCAGTTTTGAAATATAAAGTTAATTGTCTATCAGGAACATGTTACTTAAAATATAAATACTTTTATGAAGATTATCAAATGAAACTATTAAACATAAATGATTTTGTAAGGTGTAATTGCACATGTAACGTAGATGACATAAATAATATAAAGGTGTGTTTCTGGAAGCAAACAATTTATTTTCATACTTGTTTAAAACCCCAAACGAGCTGTTGGCAGTTTAGAGCAAGTGTATATATCATCTGGCTACTCTTTTTAAATGTCACAATTTTGTTTTAATAGTAAAACATGGGATAGTTGTATTAAACACCTGCCACTGAAAAACTGCTGCCACAATTTGACCATACGACGTGCCAAGAAATGTTGAAGAAGGCTAGTCCTAACTCTTTATGAAGTCAAACCTTTTCAGTCATGAAACTTTTGTGAATTGAATTTTCAAATATTTAGCTTCCCAATTAAAATATCAGATTTTGAGTCTCAGACACTACCTGAAAATTTGAAGACAGAATTGAAGCCAGTTCCTTGATACTTTTGAAGACAGTTCATCAACATACTTGTATTATGCTCAATGACATATGGTTGGAAAATATTTGATGATTAGTATAAATAATAATGGATGATTTGATGTAGACTGACTCCCCTCATATGTTCCATATTTGCCAATAGATATCATGTCCTATAACCTATTCTTTTTTCTTGTAATAGTTACTTCTCTCCTTGTGCTCAGAACACAAACTTAGCCATTTGAAGATTGAACGCTATGTAAAGATATGCATGTTTTGCTGAACAAATGTTTGGCAGCTGGGAGCCAGGCTAGATTTGATTTAAATAGTAGATATACTTTAGTGAGTTAATGATTGAATGTGATAGAAGATTGATAGAACATACAGACAGAATTTGAAGAAAGTTCCAACCTACCCTCCCACAAAGCTTTCACAACATATCCATCCCGGAAAATGAAATGCAGCAGGTCCCCAGCAGCATACTAAATATAAACGTTTACCAGGCATGTTAACGTATAAAGTTGTTCACCCTTGTCGTCTGCGCTTCAGTTGGTTGCACGAGTAAAGCGTACATAGGCTATTACACCCGATTTACCGTAGACTAGTCTTATTTGACAGTGTATGACAGCGCTCTGTCTGACACGCCCAGTCTCTGTTAGCTGGTCGCACTATAACAGATAATAAATGAGAATATTCTTATTGATTCGGGTCGCATTATACGGTAGAATCTCGAAAATTCGAAGTCGTCTGGGCGAGAGGTTTATTTCGAATTATCAGTAGTTTGAATAACATAAAATATACAACCCCTAAACATGATTTTTATCATTTTTTCCTATCAAACATACGTTTTGGGCGCGCACTGAAAGAAACGTCTCAAGTAGACGTTCCTTTTACGCACCTTAAACACATATGAGCCAGTGCATGAGATTTCCAACAATGTGGTATGTGCGACTAGCAAAGCCTCAGATCAGCCTGCGCATACGCGCAGTCTGATCAGAGCCTTTGCTAGTCGCTTGAGTATTCTATGATTGTTAAGCTACTGACTGAACACAATTTGGAGTTTCTAAGCTTTAAAGGAGGCTGCAGAGGCTCGTCCAAGTCTACACATGTCAAAATGCCACATTGTTGGAAATCTCATGCACTGGCTCAATTATTAAAGACAGCCATGGATATGTCCTATTCTCTGAACCCAGTGCGTCCCAAATTTATTTCGAATTAGCGACTACTTCGAGAAATCGAAGATCGAATTTTCGAGGTTTTACTGTAATTTAGCTTATGAGTCTTACC